>APFE030911724.1:13903-42624 GCA_000404065.3 Pinus taeda | reverse complement strand
GTCCAAAACCAAAATTTTCCGGGGCGCTACCCTGGACCCCATAAAGTGGGGTTACGGGTACCCCTCAAACCCCCTATTAACTATGTGGAAAGAATATAACACAACCCAAAAGGTTCCTCTTGGAGCCGGAGAAAGACTCAGGTCGTATTTCTCTACTTTACTTGTAGCTAACTTCAATAAAGGAATGTCGTTCTATTTCTGATATTAAATGTGTTTATGCATCTATTTTATGAATCTTACATTGATGTGTAATTGTTCATTCATTTATATGATTTAAAGTTAATATCATGAACATTCTTTATTTTTCTACTGTTGTATATGTTTCATTTGAATAATTTTTAGGTTTCGAAGATATCAAGAGAAGCTGAGGGTTTGCATCCTGCGGGATGTACTCAAACGCAGGACTCCTGGATATGGACACTCTTACACATTTTAGTAGAATAATAATTTAGGTTGATTTCCTTAGCATTTCCAGTTGTGGTTTTCCCTTCGCTCGGTTGGGGTTCTCAACCCAAGACCCTAAGGTGATCTCACCCCCAACACCTATGTAACATGTACACGGGCTGATCCAATCTTCTCTCTGGGTAGGCCTAATTCCCAAGCTCCAAACTACTAGCCTAGTAGTCACCTTTGTCCATCAAGGTGCTACACTTCATCACTAAAATTCACCCAATATTCAGCTCCTCTTTGTCACTTCAAGATAGCTCATCTAGGGATACTTTGGGTAGCCAATACAATTCCCTCCACCAGATTAATGACACCTAATACTACATTGTCAATTCTGCTCCTAGGACGGACTCTTCGACACCATGGAATGTCATCCACATGGCACCAATGGGGTACAATATCAACTTGATTCAAATTGGTCAAATCCTTGACCCAACAAACCTCAAACACTGCTCCAACCTTGTTTTTATACTATTGTTTGTGAGTTTGGTTAGGGAACACTGTTGTAGCCCTAGACTCCTCCAACAGACCCCAAACAACTCTTTAAAATACTATGGCACAATTTAAGATAACTCATCCCTTAGTACGTTTCTGCCTTAGGGAATATGCTAGCCCTTAACTACCCTATGCAAGCCCAATTGTGGTGCTATGGCCTACGGCCTAGCACAACAACAACGTGTAGCTTTCGGTCCTTTAAAGCATGCCCAAACAAGTGTCAAAATCAACAACGTTTAGCCCTCAAGTACTTGGCCTAACAACTATCACGCTCGACCTCCATTTCAGCAACTTGGACCCTTGTTTTAACCCTAAAACAATCATTATCTCCTCGTTTTTTCTTCCTTCTGTGTTGCAACAAGGGAAAGATAGATATCCTCCTCAAAGGGTCCTTTCCTAGAGGTAATGTTGCACAAGATGGATACCTTAACGACTCGTCTTCAACCTTTATTTATACACACACAAGGGGCTCCATAAAATGTCATAATGAGGGGATGCCAATTGTCATGAGCCTAAAATAGTTTAGGCTGACCTACATGCACACTTTGCAAACCCATCATTAACCTTCCAAAATTAATATCTCCACTTATACAACTTGAAATTCGATGATTCTAAAAGCGTTGGATTCTCCTTTCTGCCCTATATCGTCTCATGCCATCACATGTAGAAATGTGCTCCCGGAAATGCACAAAACATGTTTTGGTGTAAAACCCCATACTTTGATTCCAAGCCCACAAGTGACCCTTGTGACACTTTTCCCTCCAAAAACTGAACCCTAGGGCTTGGAGCACCTCCTAAGGTACTCAAATCAACAGCAAGCCCCTGATCTCAAATCCCAATTTTTGGGTGCTTAAGTGAAGCACCTGAGGATTCAATACCATCAACATATTTAGATATCGGATTTTTGGTTAAGATATGTTTTTTCGTTGTTTCAATATTCCAATATCTTGTAAGATCCTGGTCATGGTCCTAGGTGGTTGGGTGCTTAGGTGTAGCACCTGAGGACTTAAGGCCCCTCATCATATCACCATATCAACATATAAGTATCAGATGGCCTCCAACTTTATTTCTCGACCATGTGCATCATGATGGAACAAAGGCATCTTGCATTACCGCGAGAGCATCTCTCAATTGCACTAGGGTTTATGAAGCTAGTTCTCCTATTATGCATCTTTAGAACCCTATGTTGTCACGACCAAGGACCTAACCTCACCGTGGATTAACCCTCACCTTAAAGAATGCATACTCACAAATGCTTTTGAGATTTTGCACTATAACTGCATCATCACCATGGGAAACACATAATAGAAAATCCACTTACAGTTACTGGTTCCATTAAAGCGTCCATGTTTTAGATTGATCTCCAAATTGAAGATTGATTTTCTCAACCATGTGATGCATAACACCTTAATTTGGAATACTCGTGATTCATGTTCCTTTAGTGAATTATTCCCATTATTTGTTTGAGTTCCATGCTTTCACATACAAAATATATACATGTGTAAATCATTTTGGTAAACTAATTGGTCTCATTTCATCTTCTATTTCAGGAGATCAAGGGAAGGTGGCTTGGATACATATCAATTGAGGCAACTTTATGACAAACTAGTGTCAAATGCAAACTTGAAGGGTTTAACAATGAGCATACTTAAGGATGTAAGGTTGTTTTTCCAATATATATATATATATATATATATATATAATATATATAGATAGATAGATATATATGCAGAAATAAATCCACCATAGTATTTCCCTCAATTTAAGCATTATTATAAGGAATAAGGAAAGCACTCATTATGGAGTAAGAATTAAAGTTTCTCTCGTTTAAGTGATACTAGGATACACATCACATTGAAGAATGGAGAGAAGAGTTTTGGCGGAATCAACACACTGGAAGGTGATCTCAAACCATACCTTTAAAAGGCATTTCAAGCATTGCATTGAATATTTTTCTTTGACCACCAAATTTGACTCTCCAAAATTTCCAAGTCACAAAAGGAAGATTGAGACTCCTGGGTGGACCATTGAATAGAATCTTGGAATGAGCATGATGCAACTCAGATTCAGTGAAGGTGAAAAGCGTAACGCTAGAGACAATGGTTGTTGAGGAAAACGTTGGGCTAATGCACAAAACATACACTGGAAGGAAGTAATGCCAACATCATTAAGGAGAAAATGTGGGATCTACGACCTCCTCGTGTCGCAAAATCATATGTCGAATGGATTTCAATCTATTGTAAGATTAAAAGGGTGAACAATCACTCACCATACCATTGCAATCAAAGTAATGTTGAAGACTCTTTAAAAGAGACGTGGAACATAGGGTTAAGCATGCTAAGAAGATCCGTGTGTGTGTGCAGCATGTTGACTCACACCAGAGCCAAAGTAAAGGGTAGAAATGATGGTGTTATCACAAAACCTAACCTTGATAGGCTGCTAATCAGGTAGACCTTGAGTAATTGTTTCAAACCAACTTTTGGCTGAGGCTTAGCCTCCTCAACCTGAGAGGGCTTTCTCACTAGGTTAAAGATTTTGATAATGGATTAGATGGCTAACTCTATGAAACAAATGAAGGAGTGTAAATGGTTGAAACACAGTCAATAAACTTCCATTCGGATTATGGAGTCAGAAAATTCTTCGTATGACAACAATATCAGCTAAACATGGAAGTCAGGGCATCAAAAGTTAAATATATCAGTTAACACATAGAAACATATAGGAAACACAGTCTACAAATGCATGAAGGAAGTTAGAGCATTGCCAATGAGTTCTAAGTATCATACATTCATACTACTGTAAATAAGGAAATGAGGACAAACATAAAACAAGCCACCGTTGAACTCTTTCTGAATCCTGAGAAGTAAAGCCAAAATTTGTATTCATAAAAACATAATCTTCTACAATGACACAATATGAGTGTTTTCTCTGAAAATTTCCAACTCTTGGTGCATTACAACTCTTGTCATATATAGAGTTTCTTTACAAGCTTGAATTCCTTCCTCCAGCAAGAGGGGAATTTGAATTTCTCTAGACCTAACACCTTTTAAACATTAAACAAACTATTAATTACAATTGACTATAAGCTAACAATTTTAGAGACCTAATTTGACTAGGAGTGTAACTCCTTATCTATGATGGCAACAACCTTAGCTATGAAAAAAGACTCGTTCTTTGACATCTATCCCTCTTCATCTTTGGCTTGAGTGATGACTTTAAACTTCATGCTGGCCTTTGATTGCTTGTCCTTAAACTATCTTTGGATACTAGGAAAATTGCCCATGTTTTTTCTGCTTTGGTCTCCAAAGTGATTCCTTGAATTCTACTAGCCATTTTATCCCTTTTAATAACATGTGATGCCTTGAATTAGACCAAAGGTCCTACTCATATACTCGTGCTAAGACAAAACCCCTTGGATGCTGGTTGAAGCATGACACCTGTTTGAGCTACGAAATGGCTGTTGTTTTCATAGCGCAGAGTTTGGAGATATTAAATGCCTCTCATTCTTTGAATTTTTCTTTGTTTAGTGTTCAAAACTTCTGAGGTGGCGCTTTTATATCTTTTTTAGTAGCATTCTTTCATAATGGTTCCCCCATTTCATTTCAAAATTGATTCAAAAAACAAAACTGGCAGCTTCAACAGTTTTGTAGCGCACTATGAAACTGCTGCGTGATTCAAGAACACAGTTTTTGTCATTTTTTGGGATTTTTCGATGGCTTATCCACATGCTATGAGCCAAATAATTGGACATTATCTATCCAAAATAACCTTCAATATTCAAAAAGTAAAATTCTCATCAAAATTTTCCCAAAATTGCTTCACTTACTGTCTGCTTCATTTATGTTGAGGTTGTTCTTCTGGTTCATTCAATTGAGTCTTCAAATCTTCGATATGTCTTTTCATCATTCAAATTCCAGTTCTCAAATTTTCATTGAACCTTCTAATATATCTTGCCTCTTTTATTGTAGGGACCATCCAAGTAAAATATTGAGCATGACGGCTAACTACTTCAGGTATTGAAACTGTTTTATCTTCCCACAAAGCCTCCATTATGTTGAAATTGGCTTCCTTAACTACATGTTTCCTTGCTTTTTTTCTAAGTTTGGCAATCTCAAGATTGGCAAGCTTCAATTTCTTTTTTACCTCTTCAAAGCCACATTCCTCCTACTGAGTGATAATTGCCTTACCTCTGTCATCTTTGTGCATTTGTGATGATGTTTCCGATGGAACCATAGGTTCTTCATGTAATTTTGCTACCTCCCTTGTCTCACTTGCTTCTGGTTGTGCCTCTTGTATCCTTATTGAATGCCTTGTCATAGGTCTTCTATGTCAATGTCCTGGAGGAGATCATTCAAACTTCCCTTTGAATATAGGCTTTCATTAACAATCACAGTCTTCCCCTTCTCCTTGGCTAATTGACTTCTTTTTACTCTTCTTTGTATATTTTATCAATAGACTGCTCTTGTACTACCTCATTGATTTGAACCTTTTCCCTCTGTGACTATTGAGGGGTGCCTTGGACTGTTAGTGGTGTCATATGCTCCTTCACCTGCTTTCTGGCTTTCAATTTCACAAATATTCTTGATCTTGTTTCCTCCTGATTACTTACTACTAGTGTAGAAATCTCCTTAGCCTTATGGCTAAGTCCTATTTCAGTTTTAAAGCCTGTCATAAACAAGAAAGCAGACCATTCTCTTCCAATATTCTAAAGCTCATGTAAAACAATCAACTTGATCAACCCATGATGGAATAAGGAGGTTTCACAAGCTTCTTTCTTCAATTGAACCTTATCAGACATTTTGCCTAAGCTACGAAGCAAATAAAAAGGTAAATCAAGAGATATCTTTTTAGTGAAATGTAAGAGGAGCTTAAAATGGTAAGAGTACACCTTATGATATCTTCCCTCACAGGTAAAATATCTTTGGATGCATGTCAGCAGGTTGGAATATGAATCCTTTACATAGCTTCTGGGCACTGATTTGGTTAAGTCCGAGCCTATGAATTCTGGCTTCAAAAATTCTTGGCAGGGTGCCATTTCAAATTTAAAGTTCTTAAACCATCTTTCCTAGCCTCTTGGTATCTTGGTGATTGCATATATGACCTCAGGAGAAATTGGAATTTCTAGCACTCCAATTCTTGAATTCAAACCAGTGCAATTGAAAGAAAAATCTTTGGTTACTTGAACATGACCACCTTGAAGTTTTTCACAGAATCTCCAACAGCTCACCTGTTTGAATGCATGTTCAACCTCTCTGCTTCTCATGAGCACATCTAAACCTTCATGCCCAACTCTAAGACACCGGCTTGATCTATGATTTTTCCTTTCTTCAGACATGTCTATGAAATCCCTGCAAAGAAACTTGAAGATAAACCTGCACTGTATTGGTTTGAACACGGCCTCGCTTGAATTTGAAACTAAGAACTACCTCACTTGAGCTTTCAAAAAATTTTGATTAGTGCTGTTCTTAAGCTTGCCAATTGTCTTCTTATGCATGAAAGGAGCACAGGAAAAAACAAGACTAACTCACCTCACCTTACTTTTTTTGAAATTTGAAAGAATGCATGCAAGACATCTAACGAACCTAATGATGAGAATGAATGGTTGCATGTGATAGGCATGGTTCAAGGACTGACACATGGTGATGAAACATTAACAGATTTTGATGGAAAATACAGCTAGACAAGATCTGGCATGAATCCCCGATTTCATAGCGCAGGTAGTGCAAATTCTGGGTTTTGCGCTACAAAATCTCCTAGTTATGAATCCCTGTTTTTGTAGCACACATAGTGTATTTTTATGAGTTTGTGCTTAGAAAACTCCTATTTGATTTCATAGCGCATAACAACTTTAAAAAAATCTTAACACATGACACCTATGAACCAATGTGGGACTAATGATAGTTAAAACGAGATTTTTGACCTTATTTAACAATGGGAACAAGACTCTATCCTATGTTTTAGACTCCCTAAACAAAACAATAGAAATGACTTGACCAAGACTAACTTACAACTTTGAAGCCATACAGGTTGTCCAATTTTTTTTTTATAGTGATAACAGATGGGTTAATGGCCCTCAAAGTGGTTCTTAGTGCAACATATGAAGGGTGGACAAGTTACATGCAACACATGCTGGCTAGGACACATATTGACAGGAGGCAAGAGACGACATCCACCCGTGTATGCAATTGAGAGACTAACACGCACTCCATGGATACGATGGATGAATTTAAACTACAAACCAAAGTTAGTGTGCAAGAAAATGTTCTATTGAAGCTGATGAGCTCTCTGAAATTATCCCACTAAGTGCAAATCCACCAACACCAAAGTTTCAAATCAGCCGCATTCTTTTGGAGAGAATGGAAGTCACGATGTTTCATCTTAGAATCTCAGCTAGAAGTGCGACCAACTTTACTACGATTGAGCGATCTCCAAGAGGTCACACTTCTACGCAAGTTGCTAGGTCACATTTTAATGACTTAGGTGAGATTTCATGGACATGACCAACCCTTCCCTGCGAATATGTGACCTTCAGTGAGTCACATTCCTACCTAGGTCACAGAAGAGAAGCCAATAGAATGTGACTTTGCTAGAGTGCGAATGTGCAACCTTCATAAAGTCATACATCACTTCATAGGTCGCTACATCAGTGTAATTGTCTCTTTAAAAGGTTCTTTTAAATGGAATACTTGATGGATGTTTCGTCATTTTGTTCTTGAGAAATAACTGGATGAATCACAGAACATTGGAATGGCATCTTCACTGGAAGCATCTCAATGATAATCACAGAAGCATCTTCCACTGGTTCCCAATCATAGGGATGAAACAATTTAACTTTGGATAGTCGAATTGTAGAGAATGCTATGTTGAGAATGGGGGAAGTTAATTATGTTTTCTAAAAGTGGGGAATATATTGCAGTCTTTTAAACCATGAGGTTACAATTTTGAGGAAAGATGACAACTTCACAAAAGAATTTCAATCATTTGTTAATTTCCCTGAATCTAGGGGTTTTTTTATAGGGAATTTTGGTGGATTATTAGAAACCCGTGTGGTCTCTGATAACCTAAATACCATTTATTTTCTCAAATCAAATGAATAATTGCCAAGGAATATTTCAAAGTTTCATTTACAAGCAGCAGGGGCACTTGTTGGATTGTTTGTTTGGGAGGATAAGAAAGAACAAATATTTGATGAGTGTAGTAGTATCATGGTTATTACATCAGATCGCAGTTTCCAGTAGATTGTACTCAATGAGGAAAATAACGTAGTCAATCACTTGAACATGAGGGAAACCCACGAGCTGAAAGTAAGGAGACAACATCCATTGGGAATTTCTTATGCTTCTTTCCACAAGGATATTTCTATGCTAGTGGTGGCTAGGCCAGTTAAGGAAGAAGTTAGGGTTGGATTTTATATGATTAAATTCATGAAGTATGACATGGGAGATAGGATACCATTGAATGAATTACAACATGAAGGAGTGGGCTGATCCTCTACGCATCTCCTAAAAAATCTATATTGGTGAATCCCCTTGAATTGAAGATGTTTGTGTGAGTTATAACAATGAAACCACAGTCAAAACTTGTCTCATGGATGGGAGAAAGCCCATAGATGAAAATATATCTGAGGAAGTCCAAGAGGACTCTCTAAGGCCACATGCATTGATAATATTGTGGAACAACAATTGATCACATAGGGGTCAAGATTAACTATTTATTAATGTCATTCTTTCAATTAGTTGGTTGTATTTCCATTATCATTCTTTGTTTGCAATTATGTCTGATTAATGTTATTTGCCTGCAGGTAGAAGGAAGGGAACAAATGTTGGTCTACACCAAGGTATTAGAGTTTATCATGGAGCTTACATAACTAGGGTTCCTTTCAGCAAGTTAGATGGTCTTCCAAGTTCCAAGAACCTTTCAATAAACTCAAAGGCACATCACTAGAAGATAGACGAATGCAAGTGAGCCATAGTGGCAAGAAAAGAGGCATGTCCCAAGATCAAGCATTTGCAAGATTGCAACATATGGGAAACACACATTCTAGGGTTTGCAAGGACCCTCTACAATCTCCTCTTATCTCTCCTTTGTTGTGATGTAAATGTCACCCACCATAATGTGAGCAGCTATGTTAGGCCTGATTTGAGCGTGTAACAATCATTAGGCTTGAGAAGGAAGTGAGTAAGTTCAAGAGTCATGAGGATAGCTGAAATGTCATGAGGGAGGTCAAGGGTCAAGGTAGGTGAAAAATCACCTCATCTCCATAAATGTGCTCTCATGCCTCGTTAAGATGGGGGACTTGAACACTTAAGTTGAGGCTTGAATTAGATAGTTGATTGATGCTTGAGAGCTAGAGCCGTATTCTCTTTTGTTGCCTATAGCTAGCCATTGATTTATGTTTATGTATGCAATCTACTAGTATAGTCAGTATTCTCCATCTATCCATTGAATTTATAAATTATTGAGCATTAGGGGTCTAAAGCCTTGTATTGGTGAGAGTGTTCATGCATGCCTTGAGTGAAAACAAAGCTGAAATGGTTATCTAACTTTATCCAAACCATAATTTATTCCAATAGTTCAGAGAACAATATTGAAGATTATATGTTACCAGGCATCTCCAATCTACAACCTAGGAGAGTTTCCTAGAGTGTTAACAAGACCCATGTATACCAGTTGAGGAGAGAACTATATCGACTTAAGAAAGCTCCAAGAGCTTGGTATTCGAGGACTGATACTTACTTGTAGCAGATGGTTTTAACAAAGAGTGATGCAGATCCGAACCTATACTACATTGTTGTAGGGGATGATCCACTCATTGTTGTGTTGTATGTTGATGACTTGTTCATTATTGGGGTAGAGAGATTGGTTAGTGGTTGCAAGGAGGATCTTTCTATGGAGTTCAAGATGAAGGACATCGAACTGATGCATTACCTTTTGGAGCTTGAGGTGTGGCAAGAGGAGGGGCATATCTTTCTGGGGTAGGGGCAGTATGTTGTGGATGTGTTGGGTAGAATTCACATGGCAGACTGTAGAACCATGTCTACACCTATGATCACCAACTGGAAGAAGCTCCATGCTTCATATTCTAGTTTAGTGGATCCCACATTGTATAGGTAGCTTATTGGGTCCTTGATGTATTTGGTCAACACTAGGCCAGATATATGCTTTGCATTGAACACACTCAACCAGTTCATGGTTGAGCCCAAGAGGGTGCACTGGCTAGCTACAAAGCACATTCTTCATTACGTGCATGAGACTCTTGATTATGGTATGGACTATAAGCGGGGAGATGGAGTGAGGTTGGTAGGTTACATATATGCAGATTGGGCAGGTTATGCTTCTGACAGGAAAATCACTTTGGGGTGTTGCTTTGGATTCGTTTCGACAGTTGTGTGATGGTTCAGTCGAAAGAAAAAGACAGTTTCTTTGAGCTCTTCTGAGGCTGAGTATATGGATGCTAGCCAAGCTAGTTGTGAGGCCATTTGCTTCGCAAGTTGTTGTATGGCCTATTTGATCAGGGGTTGAAACCGACGATTATTCACTGTGATAATCAGAGCTGCATTAAATCATGGAGAATCTAGTGTTTCATGACAAGTCAAAACACATTGACATCAGATATCATTTCATCAAGGATTATGTTCAGAAGGGGGCAGTGAAGCTGGAGTATATATCAATAGATGAGCAAGTGGTCGATGTTCTCATGAAGTCCTTGCTAAGAGGCAAGCATGTCCATTTCAGAGACAAGATGGGTGTAGTGAGAAATACTTTCCTCTGTAAGAGGGAGTGTTGATTTTTAATGTACCTTGGATAAGTGGTTTCCCATGTGTTAGTCTCTACCTAGGGAAAAGTGTCCAAAATCATTATTTTCCTAAGTGTGACTTTATAAAGTGAAAGCAACTTTATAAGTCGTAAAGTCAATGTTAAATTATAAAGTGAAAAGTGATTTTAGACATAAAGTACAATGTGGGTACTTTATTTAATGGGTGAGTTAAAAAATAGAAAGTGAGAATTAAATGCTCATTTATTCTCATCCCTTGATCTAAATGAATCTAAGCCATTAGATCTTAGGGTTGCTCAAAAGTCATTTAGGGAAACAAAAGGGGGAAAAGAAAAGAGAGACTGCATTCATTCTTCGTGAGCAGATTGGAGAAAGGAGGCTAAGAGCTGGAGAAGAGTTCTGAATGAGAAATGTGTTGCAACAAGCTAAAGGAGTGATTTTTGTGCAAAGTTGGGAACGAAAATCAAGGCATAGAAGACAACAAAAAGTATAGTACGAACAACATTTAATGTTGTGAGCTACATGCTGTTCGAGAGAAATTTTTGAAAAGAAAAAAACTGAAAAATCTGTACAGCTCGTACAGAATCCATACAGTCTGGTCCGTATCCATACAGTACATATTTTCAGCTTCAATTGGGCATAAAAAGCGAGGCAAAGTGGGCATGGTTTTCAAGGAGTTTTGGGGCTAAGAGATAAGTTGTATTTTGCTATTTTGTTTTGTCTACAAATGTAGTTTTCTTGAACTTGAAAGATAAATAAATTTGAAGAGCTCTCTAACAGGTTTTCCCTGGAGAAGATTGAAGGGGTTTAGCCTGGGTCTAAGTTGACCAAAAATCTGTGTATTTTTATGTGTGTTGTTGGTCTATTTATGTCCATATTTATTTTCAGTGTGTGTTGACAGTCCCATGTGTTTTATTCTGAAATTTTCATTCCTAGAATTCTATATGTTGAATATATGTTTATGGGAAAGGGCATTTAACTAACTGGGAGAGATAAGGTGAAATTAAAACCAGGTTGGGATTGCAGAAAAAATTTTAGTCATCAAATTTCAACATCTCCACTAACAATTCTAAAATCCCTCAGATTTTGTAACAAATTACAAATATAGTATTCATACATACAAGGATTGATAATATCAAATCCTTCATTCCCCACTTATCTAACTATTTCATGTAAATAAACCATTTACATCATAAGTAAAGGAAACAACCTTATCCTTCTAGGACATGATTACACCTTAGGAAAATAAATAATTAAATTAAGGGAACAAACTCCCTTTAGTAAATTTCAAAAGCCCCTTAAGTCTAGTCATAGTGTTTGATTTTTGATGGGATTGCTCCTGCATTAGACTCCTGAGGAACAAATTATTCATGATCTCCTCATCATGACTCTGTTGGAATTACTAAGAGTGGAGGAATTATTATTTCCTATTCTTTTCACAAAATTGGTTATACTTTCAAAACATTTATTCAGAGCATTAATAGAAACTCATGAGATCCTTTTGTACCTCTTGATGTCACTGACATGTCTTCTTTGTGCTGATATAAACACATCATCATCTCATCACCATTATCATCCTCTCTCAGGATTGATCCTAGTTTGGGTTAACAAATGTGAACCTCTTCTTCATTTAGGGACTTTTCTCCATGCTCAGCTCTACTGCGTTTCTTCTTTGTCTTCATTCTTCTTTGTCCTCATCTCAGGTCTTCTTTGATTTCCTTCTGTAGCAACTTTTTTAATATTATTGACTTGTGCACTTAACTCAGCCATTTCTTTATCAAAGTCTTGATCACTCATTCTCTTTAGGCCAGTTGCCTTAGTTTTTTTTTGGGCCTCTTGTTGTGGCTTTTTTATGAATTCTTCCTTCGACTGTTATTAGTTATTTCCATCTTTCCTTTTATGATCTCCTCCATGCTCACTATGCACTACAACCAAGCCGCCTCCTAATAGCCAGTCTCAACAATTGCTACACAATACCTCATCAAGCTTTCCTCCTGAGATTGATCTCTTGGCATCACTGGCTCTTTCCCTGGAACCTTCTGAGCACTCCTTGCACTTCTTTGGGCTTCTACACTTTACTAACACTTCTCTTATGAGAACTTCCATTATTCTCCTTACATTCAGTCTTTAGCTGAAATTTGTTGACAACATCCCTTGCTGCAAAATTCTCCTGCTACAAGCTTTCACTTGAGAGCTTTACCTACTCCCCTTCTTTCTCTGTCATAGCTTCCTAGCTGTAATCTTTTGTTACAATACCATACTACTACTACCTGCATCCACATACAATTTCCTCAACAAATTTAATACCTACAAGATCTACTCCCATGATATTGTTTTCCAACTCACTTTGTTCTGGGATGGAATGACCTTCAATCTGCATTTCCTTCATTGTTTCAAAACTCCTTCTGCTGAACTCTTCTCTCTTACTCTAATACACAGGAATCTCCTTTCCCCGGGGGGTTCTTCCAATTTCTACTCTTCCTAAAGAGTTATCTTATTTTTTTCTTGTTATGATTCCCCTAACTAAAAGATTCTATGACCATACCTTCTTCTATTGTTGGTCTTCCAAATAAAATTGAAAATGCGATGACCATATTACTTGTCAAAATTTTGCAATTTTCCTTAGAACTGCTGAATTTGTCTTCAATCCATGCAAGATTCAATTGAGCAGATTATATTTCTCTGTTACCACTAATTGTGTAGGCCAAACTCGATTTTATGTGTTAGCACTAAACGTTGGTTGTAGTATATTCGACCAAACTTAATGATGCAAGCCTTTCCCAATTGTCACGGTTGGCCTAGCACTGGCTTGACTTTGTGCTTAGTTCAAATCCCAGTAGAAGCCTTAACGCCAAATATGTACGCCAAATATGTTTATGTATTGGAGCTTAACGTTGGTGGGAATAATTATATAACCATGGCTATGTCTAGGCTCGACCTTTCCACTCTTGCCTCGGTACTTTGTCATTGAATCCTCCCTAACTCTTACCATCTCCCGAGATCCCGAGACTAAGATCGGGACAACAATTTATGCCAAATACTTACCATCTCCCGAGATCCCGAGACTGAGATCGGGACAACAATTTATGCCAAATTCCCGTTTGTTTATCGCCTTGGATCTCGCTAATTGGTTTGCGAAAAAACCAAGGCACAAGACGTTGGCCGCCTGTGGTTTCACAATGAGACTTGAATAATCCTAGTTTGTTCACGCCAAGAAACCAGAAAACACACAAAACTGATCCTGCAATGATCACCTATGTATTATTGACATAAATACGCAGTAGTCTATAACGCGACTTTTTGAAAGCTTTTCGGGCGGATTTTTCCGGTCAAAATCCGGCAGCAATTCATTGGAATCCCAGGTTTGATAGCTAGTTTCTGCACAATCAATGGCTCCCAGGGGTTTTCCAAGGCGTTGAATCCAAATATGCAGTTAAAAAACCATTTTAACTGCTAAAAATCAAGATTTAAGCTCATTTCTTCCGCCGGATTCCGTCACCGAAATCTCCAAAAAGTCGCATTATAGACAACTCCTAAATTAACCAGAATTAACATAATGAATTCACTCGGGCTTACGAGGCTTAAACACAAAGACTTTAGTAGTTCTACAACATTCACAAGAACACATAAGAACTTCATTCAATCATAATCATTTACATAGAAATCAATGGCCTGATGAACCCCAAGATGGGCGTTCTCTGTTTCGGCCCTTTTCTTATCTAACAAAAACCTCAAAAAATACTAATACCAGAATTGGTTCAGATCCTAAAATGTCTCTACTAAAAATTCTAAAATCCCTCAGATTCTGTAACAAATTACAAATATAGTATTCATACATACTAGGGTTGATAATATCAAATCCTTCATTCCCCACCTATCTGACTAATTGACTCAAATAGACCATTTACATCATAAACAACCTTATCTTTCTAGAACTTGATTACAACTTAGAAAAATAAATAATTAAATTAAAAGAACCACTCCCTTTAGTAAATTTCAAAAACCCCTTAGGTCTAATCAAAGTGATTGATTTCTGAGGGGATTGCTCCTGCATCACAGCAGTTAGGCTTATGGCATTAAAGCTCACTTTGTAACTAGCTTGGAAAAGATGCATTTACTCAACTTCACATATATGGGGACTCGTTAATTGTCATAAATTGGAGAACAAGAACTTCTCATTATAGAATTACTTTGTTATATCTTTATACCAAGATATCAAAAGCAGTGTAAATAATTTCTCTCATCTCACTCTTGAACATGTTTACTCCGATAGGAATTAGGAAGCACATCACTTTTTCAAAAGCTAGCTTGGCAATGGACAAAGGCTCATGGAAAATGTGTTTCACAGGGTAACATAGGAACAATTTAGCTGCTGATGTATTAGAACAGAGATTGAATCAATTTTTGTTGATGTATATGAAGCAGTGTTGAAAATATCGATATCCCCAAAATATTAGTGAGGGTCATAAAAACATCTTATCAGCAATATCCACAAAAATATAAGTTTATATGAAGAGTGTTTAAACACAATTTCAATGATGCTTATAAAAAATGCTTTGAATAGGCTAGATCTAAAATTTGCTTAAATATAGCTAGAAACTAGCTAATCTTTTTTATAATTGTAGATGGTTTCTTACTCTTTATGAACACATATTCTTTTGGACTATCAGCCCAGGGCATGCCATGAGCATTTACTAATGTAATTTTGTTCTTTCTGAGCATTTACTAATGTAATTTTGTTCCTTCTGCAGAAATACAATTACTAATTTTTTTCTTTAAAAAAACAATATAAATGAAAATAACATTACACAATAAACTAAGGTATCATAAGTTGTAATAAATTGAATACATATAATTTTGAAAATATATAAATGTAAAATTGATTTGGGTTAATCACTCACCTGAAGCTCAGGAATCATGCCAGTGTTATTTGCAAAGATGATTGCTGCAATTGCATTTAACGTATTGAAAATCTTGTTCGATTTTGTATCATTTATTTTGTAACTTTTTGCATCGGATATACCTAAAAAGAATTAGAAATAACATGTCAATATTTGGTTTATTGGAATTCTACAACTATGAAAACAAATAAATCAGATTGTAATTTTCAAAATTAGTTAAAATATTTAGAGGAAAAAAAAATACACTACCATCCTGTCATTTTAGCATGATAAAATTATATACAATCATACTTACCATTTGATATAGATAGTTTTATCGATATCACTACATATATAAAGGTGAAGAATGCTGAAATCCCACACCACACCTTCATTGCTGACACGTTTGGTACTGAGAATGCAAAAGCAAAATAAAGTCCCCCTGAAATGACTATAAATTCTTGAAGAGTCATTGTGGAAGATTGATTGTATTCTACATATATTTCCTGTATCATTTATACAAGATATATTAGAACATTATTTCTGGATAATAAAGACAATTTTTCTAATAGAATTGAATGTAAGATAGAATTATAATCAACATCATAAGTTTCTGATATTTTTATCTTTATTATGAATATGTGTAATAAATTGATGAGAAACATCTATATGAATATTATTCAAAATTTTACATTTATTAAAAAGATAAAAATAAATAATTTTTTTTAGAAGAGGGTGTTTTAATAAAACGTGTTTTAACACATATGTATATGTTCCCCATTTCAATAGAGGATGGTGAGAGATATAGGGCTTTAGGAAGCAACATACTTAGGTGTTTCATAAGCAAGAGATTTAAGGATTCATCATTGAAATAACCAATAAACAATGAAGAGGGTTGGTATTTTCTCTTTGCACTAATAAATATCAATGAGCACAAAGAATGTTCCTTATTCTCAAAGCATGTTGACACTTATGATATGGTCATTCGATAAAAAAAACATCAGCAATAATAATCTTGAAAGCATGCCAATATGTACATATAGTTGGTGATGGTGAAAACGAGTAGTATTATGGCACAAAGGATGCCCCTCATCCTCAAAGCATGTTGACACCTACAATATGGTTATTTTATCAAAAAGATTCAACAATAATATTAAGAGCATTGCAACATGTATGCATAGTTTGTGATGGTTAAAACTAAGGGTTAACAAGAAATAGACTATGGCTTGATGACAAAGTTTTAAATAGATCCAAGCTACAATTGAAGGTGTAGATTGCACTTGTTATATGTTACAATTGTTCTTCCCTGTTCAAGGTAGATCAATGCATCATCTCTCAATTTCGATTTAATTCAACCTATAGATAGTTGTTTCAATTTGATTTAAACATGATGGTGAGAAATATAGGGTTTTTGCAAGCAAGAGATCTAGGGATTCTGTAGGTGAGAGATCTAGGGTTTCATCATTGAAATAAGAAATGAAAAATGAGCAAGGTAGTTATTCTTTCTTCTTGCAAATGAGAATCAACTAAGACAAATTTATGAAACATGATTGGTGATGATCCAGGTGGATCTTCAAAAAGTACCAGTGGCATGGTAAAAGGCTCAAAACTCAAAGTAGTAGAATTTGAATAAACATAGCATCAGATTGAAGCATTTGTCATCCTAATTCCAACGATGCAAACGAAACTCAAATTCGAGTTCATATGAAGAAGTTAGAGCAAGTCAAAGTTTATGTTTGACTTGTCGAGGTGACAGGAAGAGATGATGTGGAAGACACTCTCAGCGAATGGGGAAGCACAATGGAAAACTGTCACTTGGTCCCACATATTGCAAATCATAGAAGAAAGAGGTCGCCGCTTAAGGAAAATCGACCATTGTTGCGATGCGATCAAATTGCAATCGCATTTAGAAAGGGTTAAAGAATCGGTCCACGGAACCACTCATGGTTGCGGTGCGATATATCGCAATCACATAATCATGTTGTGATTTACGATATTGCAATTGCATTTTGCAAGGGTTAAAGAATTGGCCTCCGAAGTAAGCCAAGTTGCGATGCAATTGCAATCGCAGACCGTGTTGCAATTTGCGATATGGGCTCTCGAATCCGACATATTATATATTGTGGTTAATAGTTCGTCGAGTTCATGGTTATCGTAGGGCACTTGATTTATGGGCTTTTTGTTGTCTGTCGATAGGAAACATCGATGGGGAACTGCCAATAGTGAAAGACATCAGTTTAAAAATGCACAGTTAATAGTTTTGCCATGTTTATAAGGTTTGTTGTCGCATATCACGTGGGACCCAATATTCTCATATTAAGAAACAAACCCGCCTACTAAACTTGGTCTATTGTTTAGAACTACCCAAGAGTTGAGGGATTTACCGCCAACATATATAAAGGACTATACGTGTCGGAGAAAGGAAGAGAGGACTGACAGATTAGTTCAGAAGCCATTGTGTGCAACAGACCCTGACCTGGACGCAGGTCGGGACTTCGCATTGAGTGTCAGGGAGGTTCCGAGAAGGTGCAGAAAGCCCGATTATTTGAATTAGGTGTTCGGATAGGTGTTTGTGCACGATTTTTCGCCAAGATTTCAATGGTACTATCTGTTTTTGAAGCTGGGCTCTCCATTCTTCGTCCATCTTCCAACTTGGAGGTATAAGGATTGTAAAAAATGTTGCTTGTACTTTTATCTCTTTTTATGCCACTTAATGAATGAAGGCCTCCCCACTATTGAGCAGGGCTCGGAGACATAGTCCAAATTGGACGAACTCCGTAATCAAATATTTGTGTCTTGGTTTCTTTCTTATCGTATTCTTTTTGCATTTTTTTTATTTTAAGTTCCATGGTTTATAAGCTCTGTTCATGTAATTATAATGCATCTATAAGTAAAAGATCTTCGATTAAGTTTGGTATAAGAGCAGGTCTTTGTTGATGCAAATTGCATGAGTATATGCTAACCTGGAACAAGATGCGAAAAGGAGAAGAAACACTTAAGTCCTTTGATCCCAAAGTAGGACGTGCACAACGAAGAAGAAACATGGATAATGAAAAAGCTCATTTGGAAGAGGAACATAATTTTCGTAAGGTATTCTACAAAAATGGACAAGTTGTTTTCAGAGGATGAGAAGGCACTTGGGCATGAAAAGGAAGGCGTCGATGATAATAGATCAAAAAATCATGAAGGTGGTGGAGAAGAGCCTCCTCCCTCTCCTTCTTCAAGAGATAGTTCTCATCACTCTAATTACGATTTCAAACATACATCTAAGAAACCGTTCTTCAAGCTAGATGTAAAGTTTCACTCGCTGATCCAAAATGGATCTAACATAGACTTCTAAGTCTATGAATTTTCCTCACAAAGGAAAAATGAAATTCATTGGATGATTTTGAAAATAGTCTCATTACAGAGATCTCTTCATTCTGAATCTAACACAATTTGAATGGGCTAAAATGGACTTCGGATGAAGGAGATATTGTAAAAAGAAAATTGTCCATTATCCTTTGACAATGAGGCATTTTCTTATTAGATGGGACTTAAGAGAAATAAAGGCTTTCTATGGAAAAATCACATTGGAAGGTTCAAAGGGAGGACTTAGACCAAAGGCCGTAAAGACCCCCGATTAGCGATCTCCGATATATCGCATCGGAGGATGGCTTTCATGCGATATCAGAACCCTGGGTAGGCGATTAGCGATTGTAATGAGCAATTGTGATTGCGATCGGCGATCAACACAGTCAAAGGGAAGAACCCCGAGGCCGTTGTGATAGTGATGTACGATGTGCCAATATCAGCAATCGGTGGATCGTAACAATACAAAGGGCCATTTACATGCGACAATGCGATATGTCGAAATGTGATAGCGCTAATATCGGCGATCGGCGATCAGAATCGCAACGATATAAAAGAGCCATGCCATTGTGACTTGCAATAAAGCATGGACCCGATGAGGTTTATAGTCGCAATTTCATAAATTTTGAAGTCCGGATTTACGGGATTTATTTGTATTTCCATGTAATTGGCCATTTCTTGGGTTTTAAGCATTCTGCCTGTGCGATTGCGATTTGCGATCACAGGACAGACCTGAGAGGGATATAGATGCAATTGAAGGCCATTTGAAGTCCGGGCTTAAGGCCCATGATGGGTTTTTCTTTGTATTCCTTTGTATTTCTGTTCTAAACGAAGAATGCGTTATTTTGCACATTTCGTTCTAGAAAAAGGCCGCTTGTGTATTTTCTTTATAACGGCTCCCATTCACCTATGCCATGCTATAAGTGGGCGTTGCTGTAATAGGAATGCGTTATACGCAGAGAGCCATAGAGCCACAGATCCATATGGCCAGTCACAGAGCCATGGAGCCAGAGAGCCAGTCGAAGAGACAAAGGAATGATTGCACACAGAGAAACGAACGGGAAGCCGCAGAGTCAGAGGACTCCTAAAAGGCTAAAGAGCCAAGCAAAGGAGTTAGTTTTTCCCTTCAGAGAGATGAAAGAGGCAGAGCCACCAGAGATTGGAGGTAGAGCAGTAGTTCCAAAGAAAGATAGAGAAGCCACTAGAGGTTGGGGGCGATGGCAAAGGGGTGATTCCTCAGAGAGCTGGGCACAATAGAGTTGCAGAGCAAGAGAGTTGAACGCAGCAGAGTTGCAAAGCCTAAGAGACTGAGAGCCTAAGAGCCTGAGGGCAGACAGAGCCAGAGAACAACAAAGAAATCAAATGATCAAGCTATTGCTGATGTCTGAATCATGTTGAAGACGGAAGAAGGTATTCCAGTGACAACAAAATAACTCTGAGGGAGTCGGTGCAAGCTAGAGCTCAAGATAGCTCAGAGCTCTGATTGAATGAGTCTAGTCTAGAGAAGCCTAGATCTATCTGCAGAGTATGGACAACCAAGGATAAGATGGTATTCTAAACCCATAGGTTTAGTTGTAAACCAATGAAGTTGAGTGTGGAACTTGTAAAATAAAGATTACCATAATCCCAGAGAGCCTAGTCGAGTTGATTAGAGCTCAAGGAGACGTAGCCCAAGATATTAGGGTGAAATCCATATTATATTGTTGTCTCATGTGTTTTCTTATTTGCTGCATTGCATTTACTATTATGTGTGTTTTACATCAGCATTTGTAAATGTACATAAGTACTTGAAAAGTCTAAAAACAAACACAAGCATACACATCTTTCAAGCACTTTTAATTTCACATTTATCAATCATAAGCATATATTTTGGGAATATGCAAGCTTTGGAGTGGGAGAGTGTCTTGTAAGTTGACAAGAAGCCTTTAGTGCCCCATTTACGATCAAGTGGTATCAGAGCTAGTTATATCAGAGCATTAAGTTGATTAACCCACCTTCAAAGAAGACTATATCAGAACTGGCTATACTAGAGTAGATGGTATCATGATGCAGGTGGTATTAGGGTTGGATGCTTGATTGATAGAGAAATCTATTTGCTTGCTTAACTTGAAAGTTGTTTAAATAGTAGAAATAATTTATCTGTTTGATTGTTTGTAAACTGGCTGTTGTTTGAGTTTGCAGAGGGGAAAGCTATTAATAGCTAAGTCCAAGAGAGGACAAGAAGGAAGAAGGGCTGAAAGCATTTTTATTATCCCAAAGGACCTCAAGGAAATCCTTGAAGCACAAGAGGTTTGTTGCAAAAGGTTGCTTGAATAAGCTCTTTGTTAATCTTGTTTGAAGTTCTTTTGTTCATTTTGATAATGACAACTTCTACAAATGAGTCCTCAAATTTTTCCTTCATCACAAGATTTTTTGATGAATACATGAAGCAAGACTTGTTCATCATGATGGATATGGTGAGAGAAATGTATGAGGATGGAAAGAAGAGCATCATACTTTGAGATCAGTTGATTTCCATGAAGGAAGATAATCAATTGCTTTTTGACAAATTGCAGGAAATGGAGAGGCAACTTCATATTGAAAATATGAACCTAGAAAGGATGCATGAGTTGGAGACACAACTCTTTGTTGACAAAGAAGCCTTAGTCAAGTATCAGCTTGAAGAAGAGGTAAACAATTCCTGTTTGTCTTCAATTTCTTCTAAGAATGTTTATATTGGTTCTTTTGAAAAACATACCAGAGGCATAGGTTCCAAGTTAATGTCCAAAATGGGCTATGAAGGAAAAGGCTTGGGCAAACATGCACAAGGTATTGTTGAGCCAATAATGGTTGAGGAAAGGCCTAAGTATTTTGGTCTTGGCTATGGACAAGCTTATGGAGAAAGTTCCAAAGTTGTTAGGAAGGCCATTGAAACAACTCCAAGAAGGAGTTCCCTTGCAGGTCTTCTACCTCAAACGCATAAAGGTTGTATTCATGGGGAACACAATAGCTTGAAACATCACTTTCAGAAAGAAGGTGTATATCAGCATACACTTGAACCAGAGAGTTGTGGAAACTCTGAAACCATTGAAGAGGTTGATGGTGTTCCAAAGGGAGCTACTTCTTCATTCAATTCACCTCCTTAAGAAGGAAATAAAGCTGAAAGAGAAAGGTATAAATCTAGTTCTAATCATATTCTTTTTTATTATGTTCAGCATGGTAAATTTCCATATAAGTATGAGAAAAGAATTTCATGTTCCTTTTGTGGTTTGGATAACAATAATGTTTCTAGATGTTGGAAGAGAATGGCCACATACAGGAAAATTTTGAAGGAAAAGAAGCAAAGAGCCAAAGGTCCACTGGACAAGGCAAATCATGTTGTCAAGAGGATGCACATGTGTTGCACTTACTACCATAAGCAAGGACATATTGCTGCAAAATGTTGGAATCTGAATCCAACAATGCTTCGACAAAACTTAAAGAAGGTGGAAAGAGAGAATGGTAGGAATGGAAAGAAAGATTCCATGAATGATGTGTTTCAGGATGATTCACATGTTGATGTTGATGTGCACTGGTAAGAAATGGATTAGAGTTCTTATCCAATTAAGATTGCATGTCTATTGATATAATGCATATATTTGCATTTTTTTGTTAATGGAACACAAGTTGCAGTTTTTTACCAAGAAGGTGAATGGGAAAAGTTGAGTAGGAGACTCACTTTATTGCTACAACATTATATTTCATTTCAACTTCAAAAGTACAGTGTACTTAAGAAAAAGTTGAAGGATGAAATGCATGCATAAGCATGATATGCATTAACACAGGGATGTTGATGATTTCCTTGTAATTGAACATGTATGTGTGATTAACTTGAAGGGTTGATTACTTTATTGTAAACATGCATGTAATGCAATATTGACTTGAGAAAAGTTGATTTGGTCTCCAAGATGGAGATAATGATGAAGTGTTTCTTTGAAAAAGAACTGTAGAATTCTTTTTCTACATGCTTGACTTGAAGGATCAATTGTTTTAAAGGCATTTTTTGTTGGCTTGTTATCTAGTCAATCATTTGTATGCAGATGTAAAGACATGGAGGTGTTCACAAGATGTGAAATATGTTTCTTTTGTGGAAGCAGGAGTTTAGGCCATCCAATTGTTGTCTGTAATCCTATTGTTGTTAACAGTTGTTGTTGACAGTATTTCAAATAGGTGCAAATGAAAATTTTGTGAAGCAGATGTAATTTCACATTGTTTTGAGCCACCATGGATAATGAGCAAGGAAGAGAAGTTCAAACTACCTTTTGTGACCTTCTCAGCAGGAGTTCTGTAGGAAGTCAAGGAGGAAGACAGTTCTTCCCAGGAGGACAAGCACATCTAGGAAGGGAGTGTTCAAAGGCTTTGGTTTAAAAGCATTATGCAAGGCAAGTGTATGGAGGCTAAAAGAAGAGGGTGAGGTACTCTCATTTATTGTTTAGATCAGTATATTAGTCTTTTGGAGTCCAAAATATTTTTAGTGAGAAGGTGTGATCCAAAATGGATCTAACATAGACTTCTAAGTCTATGAATTTTCCTCACAAAGGAAAAATGAAAGTCATTGGATGATTTTTAAAATAGTCTCATTGTAGAGATCTCTTCATTTTGAATCTAATACAATTTGAATGGCCTAAAATGGACTTCGGATGAAGGAGATATTGTAAAACGAAAATTGCCCATTGTCCTTTGAAAAGGAGGCATTTTCTTATTAAATGGGACTTAAGAGAAATAAAGGCTTTCTATGGAAAAATCGCATCGGAAGGTTCAAAGGGAGGGCTTAGACTAAAGGTTGTAAGGACCCCCAATTAGCGATCTCCGATATATCGCATCGGAGGAAGGCCTTCATGCGATATCGGAACCTTGGGTAGGCGATTAGCGATTGCGATGAGCGATTGTGATTGCGATCGGCGGATTGATGTATAAGTGATCGACACAGTCAAAGGGAAGATCCCTGGGGCCATTGCGACAGTAATGTGTGATGTGCCGCTATCGGCGATTGGCGATCGGTGATCGACGATCAGTGGATTGCAACAATACAAAGGGCCGTTGACATGCAACAATGCGATATGCCGAAATGCGATAGCGCCGATATCGGCAATCGGTGATTGACAAATGGGATCACAGCCATATAAAAGAGCCATGCCATTACGACTTGCGATAAAGCAAGGACCCAATGAGGTTTATAGCTGCGATTTCATAAATTTTGAAATCTGGATTTACGGGATTTCTTTGTATTTCCGTGTAATTGGCCATTTCTTGGGTTTTAAGCATTCCACCCGTGCAATTGCTATTTGCAATCACAAGATGGACCCAAGAGGGATATAGATGCGATTGAAGGCCATTTGAAGTATGGGCTTAAGGCCCATGATGGGTTTTTCTATGTATTCCTTTATATTTCAGTTCCAAATGAAGAATGCATTATTTCACGGATTTCGTTATGGAAAAAGGCTGCCTGTGTATTTTCTTTGTAACGGCTCCCATTCACCTGGGCCATGTTATCAATGGGCGTTGCTGTAATAGGAATGCATTATACGCAGAGAGCCACAGATCCAGATGGCCAGTTGCAGAGCCATAGAGCCAGAGGTCCAGTCGAAGAGACAAAGGAATGATTGCACATAGAACAATGGATGGGAAGCTGCAGAGTTGGAGGAATCCTCAAAGGCCAGAGAGCTAAGCAAATGAGCTAGTTTTTCCCTTTAGAGAGCTGAAAGAGGTAGAGCCACCAGAGGTTGGAGGTAGAGCCACAGTCCCAGAGAAATCCAGAGAAGCCACTAGAGGTTGGGGGTGATGGCAAAGGGGTGATTCCTCAGAGAGTTGAGCACAACAAAGTTGCAGAGCTAGAGAGCTGAATGCAGCAGAGTTGCAAAGCGTAAGAGCTTGAGAGCCAGAGAGCCACAGGGCAGACAGAGCCAAAGAATAGCAAAGAGATCAAATGATTAAGCTATTGCTGATTTCTGAAGCATGTTGAAGATAGAAGAAGGTATCCCAGAGACAACAAGAGAACTTTGAGGGAGTTGGTGCAAGCTAGAGCTCAAGATAGCTGAGAGTGCTGATTGAAGGAGTCTAGTCCAAAGAAACCTAGATCTGCCTGCATAGTATGGACAGCCAGGGATAATATGGTATTCTATACCCATAGGTTTAGTTGTAAACCAATGGAGTTGAGTGTGGAACTTGTAAAATAAAGATTACCATAATCCCAGAGAGCCTAGTTGAGTTGATTAGAGCTCAAGGAGACGTAGCCCAAGATATTAGGGTGAACTCCATATTATATTGTTGTCTCATGTGTTTGCTTATTTGCTGCATTGTATTTACTATTATGTGTGTTTTACATTAGCATAAGAAAATGTACATTAGCACTTGAACAATCTAAAAACAAACACAAGCATACACCTCTTTCAAGCACTTTTAATTCCTCATTTATCAATCATAAGCATATATCTTGGGAATATATAAGCTTTGGAGTGGGAGAGATTCTTGTAAGGTAACAAGAAGCCTTTAGTTCCCCATTTCAGATTACCTGCCCATGTACAATGGACAATATAGTGCAAAAAAACTTAATAATTGGATAAGACAGATAGAAGTCTACTGTTAGATCTAGCAGATCGAAGAAGATGAGGCAAAGGTCCAGTTAGCATCTCTTCGACTGTGTGACACTACTCTCGTTTGGTGGAGAGCAAGTTATAGAAGGGTAGCAAAAAGTGGGGTAACCTTCTTTCCTCTTGGTCCAGTTTTATTTTTGCATTGAAAGACCAATTTTACCCTTTCAGTATAAACAAAAGGCACTAATGGAATGGAAATATCTAAGTCAAGGCAAAGGCCAAAATGTGCAAAGCTTCACTGAAGAACTTTGGAAACAAGCATTGAATTTGGGCATCTCATTAGATTCACCCGAGACTGTAATTAAGTATGATGGTGCACTACATAGTTACATAGGACACTCAATGTTATTGTTTGAGCCTACTATGATTGATGCGACCAACGTAAAGGCTATTCATATTGAAAGTCGAGGCAAGAATGACAGAGATGATCAAGCCAAGAAAACATCGTTCAACCCTTAGCATGGCAAGTTCCAGAGAAAGGCAAGGGGAAGGCTAAGAAGATTGTCACAACTAAGAAGGAGGATGGAGCAACACCATATTGCTTGCATTACAAGAGAAAAGGTCATGATGAGGACCACTGTTGGAAGCTACATCCGGAGCTAAGACCAAAGAGATTCAGCAAAAAGAGCAAGGAGAAGATAGTGGAAACAACGCAACAGGACCTTGGATCAGATTCAGTCAATGAGACACTGATCACAGCCATGGGTGTAAAAGGTACTCCTTCTGTTAATAATAGTTCTGATTCAATTGCAAGTACTAGTTATTTAAATGAGCATGTAAGTAATGAGTGAAAGATAATTGAATTATTCCAAGTTAGAGTTATTATAAAACACACAAAGATGGAAACTCAATTCGATTTAGGTTCCCATGCAAATTTAATCTCAGAGTCCTTAGTGAAAGAGTTAGGCCTCAAAACTAAGCCTCATCCAAGTCCATGCTTGGTTGGGTAAGCGATAAAGCAAAATTACAATTAATCAAGCAATGTAGGGCCATATTTGTTATTGCTTCCAAATTAGTTAATGAGGTAGAGTTAGATGTTGTGCCTTTGGACATCTATGGAATTATCTTGGGAAGTCCATATCTATATGACAGAAAGGAAATTTTCTTTCAGCACGAAAATAAATACCACCTCACAAAGGACGGGGTAGAATATATAGTCAAAGCACATCATATGAAAATTAGTGCTAGCCTTATAAGTGCAAGACATATTAAACGACTGATTAATTCTAGTAAAGGGTGCATGCGCATGGTAGTGAGAGTGAAAGAAGCCGAGACAACTAACACTTTCAAAGGTTGTGATCCTGATCATAAGAAAGAATTGTTTGAAATTATTTCTGACAATGATGAATTGTTTTAGGAACCGAGAGGATTTCCTCCAAAATGGGAAATCCAACATGAGATCCATTTACAACAGGATGCTTCTTTACCTAATATTAGCATGTACAGGATGGCTTCTATCAAGATGGAGGAGATAAAGAAACAGGTGCAGGAGTTTCTAAATCAAGGGGTCATCAAACCAAGTTCTTCTACGTGCAGCTAACCGATCTTGTTGGTGCCAAAGAAAGACGACACATGGAGAATGTGCGCAGAATATAGACCGCTAAACAAAATTACAATGAAGAATCGATACCCTCTCCCTCGCATTGATGAATTATTAGATCAGTTGAAAAATGTTGTCTACTTTACAAAACTAGATTTGCGTAGTGGATATCACTAGGTTAGAGTTGCAGAACAAGAATTTTGGAAGACTGCATTCAAAACCAAACAAGGGTTGTTCGAATGGATGGTGATTCCATTCAGACTGTGCAATGCTCTAGCCACGTTTATGAGGGTAATGAATGATTTGTTTAGGCCTTTCTTGATAATTTTATTCTTGTATATCTGGACGATATTCTTGTTTATAGTAGGACATGGGATGAACATGTATGTCATGTGAAGAAAGTGCTTGATGTTCTAAAAAATAAAAAATTGTATGTAAAACTGTCAAAGTGTGAGTTTGGGAAGACCTCTCCACTTTATTTAGGTCACATAGTCAGTATGGGCAATTGAAAATAGATCCCTCTAAAGTAGAATCGATTATGAAGTGGCCTGAGCCCACAAATGTTATAGAGGTCTGAAGTTTTTGGGCGCGATTCAGTATTGGAAAAGGCTCATTGTGAATTTCTCTGTTATCGTAGGCCCCTTACACGCATTGACAAGTGTGGAGCAGGCCTTTCAGTGGGGAGGAAAACAATAGAAATCCTTCAACACGCTGAAAGAGAAAATCAACACAACACTAGTGCTAGCCTTACCATACCTTCAACAACCTTTTGAGATTGAAACGGATGCCAGCGGATATGCCATGAACATTGTATTGATGTAGAAAAGGAAGCCTATATGTTATCATTCAGAGAATTTCTCCCAGGTTTTTGTGAATTATCCCATGTACAACAAGGAGTTGTACACCTTGGTCTAGAGTGTAAAGAAGTGAAAACACTGCCTGATTGGCAAGGAGACCATCATCCATACAGATCATCAGCCCTTGCAGTACCTTCAGTCACATACCAAGCTTCAACAAGCCCGTCATTTCATATGGATGGGATTCCTCCAGCAATTTCATCTGGAAATAAAATACAAGAAGGGTGCCAACAACAAAGTAGTAGATATTCTTTCTCGCCCTCCTATTTTTGCATTTATAGTTTTGCAAAATGATTATTTATCTTTAGAAAGTTATGCTAATGATTATGATTTTAAAGAGATTTATGCAAAACTGACTCGTGGATCGCAGGTGGACAATTATTATTTACAGGGAAAACTATTGTATCACCTTGGAAAATTGTGCATACCCATTGATGAAAGGGTACATGTAATCCGAGAGGCTCATACCTCTATTGTGTATCATCATTTTGGGGTTGAAAAAACATTATGTCACTATAGAGGTTTTTTTTTTTCGCCTCATATGAAAAACATTGTGACTCACTTTGTAAAGGGTTGTGTTTTGTGTTTTGTTTCAAAGCCCTCTAATAGAAAACTTGGGCTCTACACACCACTCCCTATTCCGAGTCGACCATGGGAAAGTGTGTCCATGGATTTTGTAGGTAGTTTTCCTATGTCTAGGAAAGGTCACGACTATTTGTATGTCATCATGGATTGTTTTAGTAAAATGTGTATTTTAATGCCTTG
>APFE030911722.1:0-12207 GCA_000404065.3 Pinus taeda | reverse complement strand
AGGACATAGATTGAGCTTCTTTTTGGCACTGGAAATCGATGGAGAAATGATGAAATAATTTGGCCTTCCTTGAGATTAAATTTGGCCTTTGTTACTGATCATAAAACCTAGCTTAAAGACATTCTGAAATATGCAATTCGTCTCTGCTACAGGCTTTAGATCTGGAATGATGGATTTGGAATTTGACTGGGCATATCATCTGAGCAACTCGGCCTTACTGTAAAGACTGATATTAAATTTCAATCTGATTGACAGATTTCTTTTGTAAAATTCTATCAAGTTAATTATATCAAATTAAATGCATTTGCATACCTGATTCTTCCATCTGGTGTGATCACATTGCTCCAAGTTTTCTGGTTCCGTTACCAAACCAAGTGATTCCTCCCTGCCTATCTGGGATCAACCTCTGTGGTTCCCAGATCCAGAGAACTTCAAAATGGAAGTCCACTGGCCCCCGTGCCCAAAACTCCAAGAACAGCTGAAGATTTTTCAATTTTCAGTTCCAAAATCCAGCCCTTGGCTCATCCCTCATACAGATTTATTTTTCCCTCTTCTCTCTATCCTTTTTTCCCCCTTTTCATGCTCCTCTTCTGTCTATGTATAACATTTCTTGGCGGTCACCGCTTCCTACTTGGTGACAGCTTTCCCTCTTTGTAACGTGTAACTCCATCTATTCAAAGTTACAGGGATATTGACGTGTATTAGTTTACTATTAGGATTTTTTTATTAATTTTCTTCAAATGCCCATAATTTATAATATGTATTTTATTTTGATTTAAATTTCATATTTTAATATAATTTATTAATATTATGGGATATATAAATATATACCTTATTTATAATTAACTTTAAATTTTACATTTATTTCTTTATAACCAAATTTACTTTATACTTTTAAATTTATATTATTGAAATTATTTAGGGTATTTTCTCCTTAATTATGACGCATTTAAGCAATATGCTTGGTGATGGGTGAGGGTGTAACTTCTATCTGAAGCAGTGTCGTGATTTTCAACATTTATAGTTAATTTAGAATATATATATAATAGTGCAATACATTTAATACATGCATATGTATGATCTATCATATGCATGTGTTGTATGCATGCTAATACTCTTGTGCTCTCTATATTAAAGATGGGTCATTACATACATCCCTCCTTTAGAAAACTTCGTCCCGAAGTTGAGTGTTTTTTTTTTTTGGTTTTAACTGTATATCAATACTTATTTTAGCGATTAGTACATTCTTGTTAGGGTTGCGTATTGAGGTTAAATTCTTATTTAATGTAAGGATACTATAAAATTGGTGTTTTTATAATTTTAATGGTCATGCCTTGCCCCAACCAGGTTCCCAAGCTATTCTAAAATCATCCTATCCTTTCTAATCTCTTCCGCTCCCATCCTATCCGTCCTCTACTAGAGTTATACTGACCTAACCATTCATAAATCCGAAGGATGGCAGTGTCGACTATATCGACCTAATTTCCCAATAGGCATCCGGTAGTCATCATCACATGTCTAGGGGAGCGTGACTCGCACAGTGCTCCCATGACTCCAGGTTTTGGAGGATAAACGGTGGGCAACACCTCCACCCCTCCTAGTAGAACTAGGGTCAATACCCTATCATGGAATCTCTTTGAGCTTCAATTGTTCTTGGAGTTTTGTCATCACGTAGTCGGTTTGGTAATGATACTATTTGCAATGTAAACACTTGCCCACAAATTATAACATATGCATCGATATATTCAAAATCAATTGTATTCAGGTAATGATTTTCTATGCATTTTAATAAACTCTCATCTATGATATTAATCTTTGAGTTCATATAACATACTTGGCTATGTCTAACTAATATATTTGTAAATTCATTTTCACATCAAGTATTCATGTGTAGTTATTATTTTATTTCCATCTCATCATTCGTGTTGATATGTAAAATAAAAACAAAATTATATATATCACATTCATAACATAAGTCATGATTTATCTAGATATCCATGTACCAGCAATGTTTAAGCATAATAATTTGAAATCATTCTTTCATGTATTGATTGTGCATAAAACTTAATGATTTTGGATTGCTAACTGACACTTGATATTTGATCTTACCAACACATATCGTTATGTCCCAAACATTCGTTGATCTATATGTTTTTGCTCTAGTAACAACTAGTTGGGTTATTACCTTACTTGGTAACAAAATGCACCATGCGTATAGTCATTAGCAAAGATAGACATCAATTCATTCCTTTTAACAATAATGTTGTTTGTTGTGCTCTTTTATATATATATCGTTGAAATACCTAGATCAAAGCATGATATGCAACAACGTTTGGGAAACATATCTTGTACTCAACATTTCCTCTAATAATAATACACCATACATTGCTTTAATTTTAAATGGTAGTATACTCTCTCAATACCTCGGCCCTATATGTTGTATTTATGCTCATGGAACTTGTGCTCAGGTTGTATTTATAATTATCAATTATAAGAATTGCTAAATTGGGTCTGAATGTTGTCCCAACAATCATTCCTTGAAAAGTTAGTACAAATGTCATGTCAAAGTGATAAGCATTACTCATAAATTTCCTTTCTCTATCCTGAAGTCTATGTCTTGTATCGAGTTCCAATGCTTTTGTTTACAACAGAGAATATATAGCTTTATGCCCTTCGCCTCTTATTTTCCACAATTCCACTTATGACTACTTGTACTAGCTTTAATATTTGTTCTATAAATTCACTAGTCCATAGGTATTATTGTGGTATTTGGACCCTGCCATGATCTCTAAAGAGTCCAATTTGCTAGATCCTTCGGACCTTTTCATTGTACATTCATTCTAATATTACTAATATAATATTCAACATGTATTTCCATGGTTGTTTTGGATTTATGCCTCACTTTGCTATAGAAGCACCTTTTCCTTTCCTGTCCGTATACATCCGTTTGCCCATCATTTTCATAAAGTCAATGCTCTCAAATTTTACTATAACAGAATATAAGGCACATAACCTACTAATTGGAACCAATTAGTTTGCTATGTCGACACTATTTTATATTTCAAACAAATTATACATTAAGTCCCAATCTTTATCTTTTATTTAAGATATGGGAATCTTTTGAAGAATCTGAATTCAACTTTTACCTGTGAATTCAATTATTCTCTTCATAATGTTAAATTCTACATATTTATGAATTAATTCGCCACTTAGTTTAATTGGAAGTGCTCTTTTAAGGAAGTCTCTCTCTATGTCCCGAGATTCATGGTTAAAAACTTCAACGTACCGGTTCTGCAATTCAAATGTGTTTTTTCATTTGCCAAAATGTTGCCTTCAAACACTGAGGAATCATTAATGTCTTTTCTAACTGTTTCTACAGAAGGGCTGAGAGATTCTCCAGCATCAGAATGTATATTCTGAAATTCTTTCCCCAAAATACTATTTTGTAAAATCTCAATTCTATTAGTGTTAACAGGAGACAATAACCTGCTCTCCCTAGAAATGTCAGGTGTACTATCTTCATCTCTCCAACTACCACATATTGAATCAAAATCATTAGAATTATCCAACTCAGAGTACCACTCTTGCTTTAATTAATGTGTTGCTTATGTAGATAACTATGTCTTGCACACTAGCTTGGCCATTTCCTGTTTATGAAATTTAAGATTCCTTGAATGCTTGGTCAAAGAGTTTAGAGGTATAATATTATCCTTTGTTCTTTCCTTCCTCTCCATGAAATATAATATAATAAGAAACACCCCCTGTTATGCAAATTTTAATTTCTTCCTAGTTCTATTAACTTTCACATTAGAAGAGTCCAAATCAACCATTTAATAATGCAATTTACCCTATTACTGTTAAATAAGTAAAAAAGTAAAAAATAAAAAACAAATGCACAATATAATTCTAAATGTTTAAACACTCTGTTTTCAATAATAATATAATTTAATTTTTAGTTGATAGTGAAACTACAATGCAAAAATTCACATGCAAGAATAGAAAACCCATGGTGTTTAAGCATGCAGGTAGAGGAGATTGCACAATAGGTTAACGATGAGCAGTCAATAATGTAAAAGTGTTTGCACATATATTTGTAGCTAATTGATATTTTTCTTTTAAAAAAAAGATCGGTCAATTTGATGCTCCACAAATTCTTTTCAACTTTTCATTCTAGTTTTCATTTTAAAAGGAAGCAATTGTACCTCATAACTAAGCTGTCATGTGTTTATCTTGCATTCTTGTTTCACCTCCACAGCCTTTCAATCTTCAATTTTCCTTCTTTTATGCCCTAACCATCATTATTTTCTAACATTGGCTCCACCATGGCCACGGTCTTTTTTTTTCCACTTCACCTTCTTGTGGTTTTGTTATGGTCACAAATTTTGGTATTCAACTCACTAAAAGTCTCAGCTTATTGAATTTTTCATAGACAGAAATTCAGCTGCCATTTTTCACATCTGTAAGGATCCTATTTGTAAGAAACAGTGAGCACTGGAAAAACTGGATCTATGGAAAAATGGATAAAAGCAGTCGATACTTTCATGTTACAAAATTTGGCATTTTCAAAGCATTTGTAAATTCAAAATTTACAACACTCATTCACAGTGCACTTATATATTGTATTTCTTCTTTAAATAGAACTCTGGTTTTCTTAATTGTTAAATTATTGTCTTGATTTATTATGTGCATTTTCCAGACTCTAGTCCTCAACCTAGATTTCTGCACAATGTTCACCATTATAAAGCATTTATTGAGGTTTTCATAAATCTCGTATCTCAGCATGTTCATCCCAAATAACTGCTAACTGCAATTATTTCTCCAAGAAAATGAACACTGAAGCCACCAATTAAATTACCCAATTATTGACTATTACTACTTGTCCAAACCCACTTTCTCAAGCCAAACAAATCTACTGAGACTCTTGCATGCTACTAATTCCCTTTTTTTTTTGTTTAACAGTATACAACACATTATCACCTCGTCTATTTTTCAGCATTTTAAGAGGCTGAATTTCCTGATTAAGACCAATCTCTGAAACATCAGTTGGCTGCCTGAACTCATTCCATTTATATTTGTAATAATTGTTATGTTTTTTCTTTTTTTTTGGTTACAATGGATTAGTAATAGCAGCTTATGTTTTAAGAAGCATTTCTCTGCAATACATATGTTTTTTTTGTTTTTGTTTTTGTTTTTTGTTTTTTAAATGAACTCGTAAACAACAGGTCATGGTTAATTGGTCAAGTGGATGGTGTTTCATACACCCAACCAATGTTCAAATCCACCCAACATACGATTGATAACTCACGTCATGGGCCATCTTGCTCGTGTAATTGGGCCATTTCATGCACTTAGTGGCAAATGGTGCAATGGTTGAGACCAGGTGAAAGACATGAGGGAATTTAGCAGAATATATAGTAAATTCTTGGTTGATGGAATCTCTGTAGAGTGATGTATACATCCCATCTATCTGGAGTATTGTATACATGGGGAAGTTTGCCAAACAGTGTCAATAGAGAGTATCTTGTCACCAATGAAGGAAAAAGAGGCAAATTTGCCACAGAGATAAGATGGGGTATCTTATTTAGAAATTAAATTTTTTAAGAAAACAGATTACCAACTCAATATATAACATCAATATATTCCACTCATTAAAATTCCCATTGCCACTAGTGCTCGGATTCATGTAACGGGAATATTGGAAATATGAATGAATCTAAAACAAAGGCCCAAGGCAAAAGACCAGCAAATCAAAAAATTCGTAGAACTAGCGAGAGGCCAAAATAAACTTACAACGACTGAGAAGACTTTAGAAGACCCATTCAACTGCTGGTGGAACCCACCACCTATGGCAGCTACTTTTCCCTGTCGTCAATGATTCTGCCGCGTGCTGACTTGGGCGTCTTTCCGACGCGTTGAAACGCGCCGCTGTCCGCACAGCATAGTTCTTCTTCTGCACAAAGCCCAACGATTTATATGTGTAGGCTCTCCTTCATTCACTCCCACTCTGAGCTCATGACCCTTCGAGCTTTCATTAACCTGAAGGCTCCTAATGCCATTCGATCAATTTCTGCTTGCCTTCTGCACGTATCATTTTCTGATACTGCCCTTGGATAAGGCGAAGTGGTTGTTATCACTACTATCTGCTCCTTCCCAAAACCCTTCGCCTCCTCCTCCTCCACCGCCCACCCATGGATCAGAAACTTTAGAACCCCAATTTTCTCAGACTTTCCGCCAGAAGAAAAACCAGACCACAATTTTTTGGGGCTCCGATGGATTAAGCTTCATTCCATTAATGCATGTGTGTAGGACTTGGCCATAAAAGATGTCCATGGTTCCACTTCTGCGAAGCTTTCCATGTCTGAGTCGCCATGACCAGAAGCAGTGCTCCCTCTCTCATATTGACCAACGCAGCATCTTAGTTTTCGAAAAAGCCGGTTCCGGTCCATCGCCAGAGATCGAGACCAGTTTCAGGCTCTCACCAGACGGTTTCCAAGCCAAAAATCATGGATCCAGACACAATGGCAAAGGCTTTCGTGGAACACTACTACAACACATTTGATACCAGCAAAGCCAATCCAGTGACACTGTGTCAGGAAACCTCCTTGATGACTTTTGAGGCGTAGAAGCATAAATACTGTGATGGTCGGGGTCTCCATTGCCATTTGTCTCTTGATGAATGCTCCGTGTGAGGGTTGGGGTCTCCACTGCCACCTGTCTCTCGATGAACGCCCTATCTATAACCTTTCGAGCTCCAAGCGATGAAGGTCCGAGAGTGTTCTATGTATCAACATCATACCATTGCATGTTCCATTATCCACCGTCATACCACCGCATGTTTCTTTATCCTCCGGTGGTTGACATATGTCAAAGGTTTAGACCTTTAATTTCATCATTTGACACTAAACGCCATCTAAGAATAAATTTCAACGCGTCAGGTGTTTAAATCAATGTGTGAGCACGTATCTTTTATATGCATGCAGGGTTGTTAGTTTCAATCTAATAGGTGTAGCATTTACAGAGAAGCATTTTTTTTTTTTGAAGACCCAAATGACCATCCCAGATATTAATAATACTTATGTGTCCTCTGTTTTTCTACAGTTAACTAACTAACAAACTCTCAGTGAAATTCCATATGCAGAGCGAAATAGAAGCATTGTGGTGAAGGTGATTAATCCAGTTGAAAGACCAAGGTGAAGATGAAGGCAAAAGCATACGTATACTACTGTGCAGTGCAGTGAAGTGCAGCGGAGTTAGAATGGTTGACATTTTTTTGTTCCTAGGATGCATCAATCTTTTCTTCTAGAACCTCAGATTCAATTTGAAGCATCACACCATAAAATTTCAGAGTCGTCTATGGAATTGCTTGGATTGCCAAAGTGGCTGGCCTTCTTCCTGTAGGAAAAAGAGAGGTTGAATGCGCAAACCGGTGTTGTTTCTAGCTAAATTTTCTGAAGTTATTATCTATCATCAATACGAGTTTCTTTTGTGATAAACTTAGGCTGTCGTTGCAATCATCGCTAATTTGTATGGTTTACCAAAAGGGTTTGTTCCTTTCAAATTCTGCTTGACAAAGTGATGGAATGGGAAAAATTGTGAACTATATGATGGTTGATGAGAATACAATGAGTCAGATGGTTCAAAGTGTTCATGACTTTGGTCAATGTCAATTGAGATATCAATTGCATTGCTTATTCTCCTTAGCATGATTCGATTTGCTGTGCTCGCTGGCCTAGCTACTATGGTAATTGTGATGGTTATGACTCTATTCTTAGCCTCTAATTACCAGAAATGCATATCACAGGTATTGTCTTCCAAAGATAACCGTATGAAGGTTACTAGTGAAACATTAAGCAACATGAAAATGATTAAATTACAGGCTTGGCAAGAATGGTTTCTAATATGTTTTCACTGTTTTGATTAACAGGTTATTATGATGTTTACTTCGACTGGAAGCTTCTTGTTGTGACAGACAATGAATAATTAAAATTTTGTTTATGACAACTTCAGGATATAGCAAAGAAGCAAGCATTGTAGTTGACCCAAAGCAGAGATTTTTATTTATCCTTATAGAAGATTCTTTATTGATGGAATATGATTGGTTTCTTTGCTATTGAGGGGCTCAGATCTTATTTATATAGATGCCTAAATTCTTATGAATACAGACTACAAGCAATAACAACCTCCTTTCTGAGAATTGGTATTAAGTAGTCTTTTTGCTTGCTTCAAGGGCTGTCTCCAGTCCTTCTTAACTTAGAATTTTTCGGTCATTTGTTTATGCATAGAACTATTAATGCTGGGATGATATTTTCGGATACATATTTTCAGCTACTATATCCTTGTCTACAAATTAGACTTTATATATGTGACTGTATCAGATCTTCCACAGTTCGGTCTTAGTCTTTTTGTGACTGTAGCTTCAAGTTGATCTTTTTAACTATGCTTACAGTGCCTCCAATCAACTCGACACTAAGTCCTTTACTTACTAGCTGACTAGCCCTCCAATGTCTCTTTATTCCTTGATGTAACTACCCACCAAAAATGCATAGACTTTTGAAGATTTCGGATTACCGAGGTGACATAGTATTCTTAATTTGAAAGGTGATTTCAAATCTTAATATTTATGCCCAGAACTTCACTCCTTTTACTAAAGGATTTGACCTTGAATGGGCTATTACTCTAGCCTCTTGGTCCTTTTAAGAACAATACTTCTATACTCTTAAAATTACTTCACTGTCTTGCTCAGGCTGCGGCCTAATCACTGGGTTATTTGTTTTGTTATGCTCAAAATGTCAGCTTCTTTGCCTAGTTATGACCTTCTAAATAGGAGAACTCTCTTATGTTTATTGATTATAATTCTGTTTATTGATTATAATTCCAGCTATATGATGGTAGCCACTAAGGTCACAAGTGTTTGAATTTAGCTCTGATACCAAATGTAAAGATTGATATTAAATTTCAATCTGATTGACAGATTTCTTTTGTAAAATTCTATCAAGTTAATTATATCAAATTAAATGGATTTGTGTACCTGATTCTCCCATCTGGTGTTGATCACATTGCTCCAAGTTTTCTGGTTCTGTTACCAAACCAACTGATTCCTCCCTGCCTATCTGGGATCAACCTCTATGGTTCCCAGATCCAGAGGATTTCAAAATGGAAGTCCACTGGCCCCTGTGCCCAAAACTACAAGTACAGTTGAAGATTTTCCAATTTTCAGTTCCAAAATCCAGCCCCTGGCTCATCCCTCAAACAGATTTATTTTTCCCTCTTCTCTCTATCTTTTTTCCCCCTTGTTGTCGCGCAGATTGACACGACAACGCTCAGACCGGGGGCTGTCACTTTTGATCCCCGATCCCTCCGTTTAAGCCTGTCTCCCGCGGCTAAGGGGGGGAGACCCTGTGAGATATTGAAGACCAACTGTCGACCAGTTGGTTGGGAGACACGAGACACGATAAGACAAACACTAGATAAATTTGATTTCAGCAGACCAGTGCCTAAAATGATTACTTGTTAAATGATGTAGAAAACATGAAACGTGAACAGAATCATTTGTCATTAGCTAGGACGACATTCAGCAACTGAAAACTAAGATAAATGCATGAAACCACCACGAGAATCGTAAATTAACCAGATATCAATATTCGGTGTCTCGACTTGAAAATTTTAGATCTCAGCATGAAAGATAACGACTGAAAAAAAACAACTGAATCCAAAAATTAATTTTCCACGAATGAAAATATTTATAGGTTTTCTTAAAACAAAAATTAATCCTAAGTCCTAAAAAAATTTTTATTTGATTTTTTTATTTTTATACTTTTTTAATTTTTTTTTATAAGAAATAAAAAAAAAATAGAATAAACACAAATTAAAAAAACAATATCCTAAAATTTAACCCTAACCCAAAAAAATAAAATATTTTTATTTCTTTTATTTATATATTTTATTTTTTTTATTTTTTAAATAATAAAAGTGACAAAAAAAACTAAATTTCAAAAAAAAAAAAAAAAAAAAAAAAAAAAAAACTAAACATTTTATTTAAATCTAAAGACTAATACTACCCTATTAAAAACTTTTTATTTTTCATTTTTTTTTTATTATTATTTTTATTTATTTATTTATTTATTTATTTTTTTATTTTAATTAATTTTTTTTTTTTTTATAAATTGAAAAAGCAAAAAAAAAAAATTAATTAAATCTAACAACAAGAACTAAAAAAAAAAAAAAAAAAATAAATCTAAAAAAAAAAAATCTTAAAAATAGGAACGTATATATAAAAATATTAAATCTAAAAAATAAATAAAAAAATCCTAAAGTAAACCCTAATTGACTTTTTAATGAATTTTTTGATTAAATGATTTCTTTAAATTTTTAAAAGAACAAAACTAAAAAAGAATTAAATTGTGCCGCATACATATTAACAAATTTAAAATAAAAAAAAAATAAAAATAAAAGAAAATCAAACGTCAAACCTACGCTAAATAAAACTTACGCATATATATCTATACTTACAGCAAACTCCATGGGCATCGAAAGGACGAAACGACTTGCCCGAACAGAAATCTATTGGGTCGATAAAAACCCACGCTTGGAATCAGACCTCCCACGTTGTTTCAGAAAAAATTGATTTGTGGTAGCGCGTTTGGGCAGGCCCACGGCTTCAAATGACTGAACGATGGCAAAGGATACAGCGTCAGCGTGGAAGGGAGAAGCAGGTGCGATGGCAGCAGACGGATGGAGGAATGCGTCATTTTACAGGTTTATCATTTCGTTTTCTATGTGTCTGCAGGTCGACGGCAGGGATGGAGTTCGACGGGTTTGCAGCAGAAAATGCCGCGGCCAGGGTGAGAGGCACAAAATAAAAAAAATCGAACTTGGTTGTTGTTTTGCAGGCCGGCAGACGGATGACGGAGGACTGCGACCAGGCAGAAAACCGCATGCATACAAACTGAAACTCAAAGCTTGACAATGCCCATTGCATACCCGTGACTATTCGAAACACAACCAAAAAAATCGATTTTGAAGCTCAATCACTATATGACTATGCCCAGATTTAAAACCACGCATAAAAAAACTGCGTGAAACTGATCAAACTCGAACCGACGGACTGAATCCACTAATATTTTGCAGGTGCGATGGTTGGAGCTTATGGTGCGTTGCAGGTGTGCGCTCGAATTTTTTTTTTTTTTTTTTGAAGGCAGCGGAGACGTCCACCTGATGCCCACGATAAAGTTGAAACTCGTAATGTTTTGTTCTTGCAAATCTGCATGCAGGCTATGGGGTTCGACGGATCAATGATGGACAGCAGACAATGCCTCAGCAACGTGAAAATAAAATAGATTTGCCCAGAAATCCCACTGAAACTCCACACAAAATTCTCTGCTCCAAATTTGTCAAATAAAGCCCCTGAAAATTTCAGAAAACCTGCACCTGCAACCTGAAATGAAAAATCCAAAATAATATGCGCAGGAAGACAAAACTGAAACCCTAGATCAACTAAATTAGTTTATAGATTTGGCCCCTTAATAGCCGGATTTATCAATAAGAACAGAAAAAGATTTAAAGAAATAATGATTTTCAGATTTTCACTGTGAAGAACTTCAGAGAAATCTCTCATGCAAACTAAAAATAAACTGAATGATAGACCCAGGATCAAATCCAACTGGGCTCAGCAAAAAATGCTTGTGGGAGTTGGCTGGTTCAGCCAAGAACTTCCCCGAACGCCCACAAAATTTCCTCCAGAAAATGTTTTCTGCACAGCTCAACAACCTCAGTAAGAGGGCAAAATGCTCTAGATCTCAGGAAGTAAATGGAGATCCCTGCCATTACTTCAGAAACCCTAACAGCACCCAAACCCTAGCAAGTGAGCAAGATACCTGTGCTCAAATACTCTACAAAAAAGCTATTATTAACAGCTGAAAATAACATATGCAGAAAATTAAACGATCTCACAGCATTCAAGAGAGTAACACCAGCAAGATATGGACCCCAAAGTCTTCTTTATTAACCGGAAACAGATTTACAAGAGAGCTTCTTCAGTCTTTTACTCACAGATCAGATACCCTGAAATGACCTCCTAAGACCCTATATAAAGGAAATGATCCCAACGGCTAGTTCGAGTGATCCATGCTGAAATGATCTCGACCGTTGATGAGGATCAAGACATCTTTTGATCTCATCCGTCGATTTAAAATATTATTATTTTATTAT
>APFE030911712.1:32679-158316 GCA_000404065.3 Pinus taeda | reverse complement strand
GAAGCATGGATAGGTAAAAAGGTAAATTACTCCTTTTTAAAGCCTTTTGGTTGTGAGGCCTTTGTCCATATTGATAAAGAAAATAGAACAAAGCTTGAGGAAAAGTCAAAGAAATGTACCTTTATTGGATATGGTGTTAATGATTTGGTTATCGCTTATATGATTATGAAAATCACAAAATCATTAGGAGCAGAGATGTAATATTCAATGAAAAGGTCTTGTATAAGAATCAGTTGCAGGAAAAGATATAGGAAAAAGAAAACAAGGAATACATTGTTCTTGATGAGATCACTGAAAAAGTAAAGGTGCCTGAAAATAATAAAAATCAACAACCACAACAACAGCAACCACCACAACAGCAACATGCACCCCAAACACCTGAAAGTGGTGTTAGAAGATCTACCAGGATAAGTATACCCCCTGGACGATACTCTCCTTCATTATATTATTTATTGTTGACTGATTTCGGTGAACCCGAATGTTATGAAGAAGCAATGCAGTTGAAAGCAGGAAGAAGTGGGAGGTAGCCATGGAAGAAGAGATGGACTCCTTAATGCATAACCAGACTTGGGATTTAGTCAGGTTGCCTGCAGGAAAAACTACATTGAAGAATAAATGGGTTTACAGGTTGAAGGAAGAAGATGGAGGAAAACAGAGGTAAAAAGCTAGACTTGTGGTGAAGGGGTTTGCACAGAAGAAAGGTATTGATTTTGATGAAATATTTTCTCCTGTTGTTAAAATGACTTCAATCAGAACTATTTTTGGTCTAGTAGTTGTTGAAGATTGGCATCTTGAGTAGTTAGATGTAAAGACAACCTTTCTCCATGGGGATTTGGAGGAAGAGATATATATGCAGCAACCACAAGGATATGAGGTGAAAGGGAAGGAGAAACTAGTGTGCAGGTTGAAGAAGAGCTTGTATGGCTAAAAACAGGCTCCAAGGCAGTGGTATCTAAAATTTGATAAGTTTATGTCTGAACAAGGTTATACTAGATGTCACTCTGATCATTGTGTTTATCTGAAAAAGCAAAATGATGGCAGCTATATTATATTGTTATTGTATGTAGATGACATGCTTGTTCCAGGATCTAACATGCAGGAAATAAATGTGCTCAAAAGAAAATTGGCAAATTCATTTGCAATGAAGGATTTGGGAGCTGCAAAACAAATCCTTGGTATGAGAATAACTAGAGACAGGAAAAATTGTAAATTAACTATCTCAGAATGAGTACATACAAAAGGTGTTGAAAAGATTTAATATGCACAATGCAAAACCAGTTAGTACACCTTTTGTTAGCCATTTCAAACTTAGTAAGGAAATGCGTCCAAAGACCCAAGAAGACATGGATTATATGTCTAAAGTTCCATATGCATTAGCAGTTGGAAGCTTAATGTACGCAATGGTTTGCACAAGGCCTGATATTGCACATGCAGTGGGAGTTGTAAGCAGGTACATGACCAATCTAGGAAAGGAACATTGGATGGAAGTGAAATGGATTCTCAGATATTTGAAAGGTACCACAAATCAAGCATTATGCTTTGGTAGTTCAAACATTTCTCTACAGGGATATGTTGATGCAGATAATGGCAAGTGACAGGATAATAGGAGGAGCACTACAGGATATGTATTTACTATTGGTGGAACAACTGTCAGTTAGGTTTCAAAAATCCAAAGTGTTGTTGCACTTTCAACAACAGAAGCAGAGTATGTTGCTGCTACAGAGGCTAGTAAAGAAATGATTTGGTTACAAAGGTTTATAGGTGAATTGGGTAAGGAGCATGATATGGGCACATTATACAGTGATAGCCAAAGTTCCATTCATCTTGTAAAGAACTCAACATTTCATTCCAGGACTAAACACATACAACTCAAGTACCATTTCATACGATCAGTGTTGGAAGATGGAGAGTTGAAATTGGAAAAGATACGCACTAGCCAGAATCCTGCAGATATGCTAACAAACGTTGTAACCAGGGAGAAACTGAGAATATGCTAAGTTTCAATTGGCCTTCAAGGATGATGATGAAGATGAGAAACAACCAGGTCCAAAGAGGAGCCATTGTCCAGCAAATAAAGCAGCAGTGGAGTTGCTACAATCATTCTCCAAGTGGGAGATTGTTGATTATGGAGCATGATTGTTTAGAGGTCTTTGTTTCAGCTGGATGTATACCCTAGGAAGTTTGTACACCCCTCCATGCGGGGGGGTGCGGGGGGGACTTGTCCCCCTCACGGGGGTCCCGGGGGGCTGATCCCCCTTGGCTAGGGGGTCTGGGGGCTAGCAGTCCCCCGGCGGGGGCTCGGGGGTAGCGCCCTCGAAGCTAAAAATAGATGTAAAATTGCCTTGTAAAAGTATAGTAATTTCTAGTCAATATGGGTCGTTCATTAGGTGGATGATCTTACAATAGAACTTATGTTTAGTTTAGGGTTTTTTGCCCTAGAAGGCAACCCATCTCTTTGTATGAGGGCAATGTATTTGAGGCTGTGATATAGATGTGTATTCTCCGAGCGAGAAGCAGAGGGGTGAGATTGTGAGAGAAAATAGAGGATATTACAACGGATTTGTTGTAGGTTGTGTCTATTCATTTTTCTGGATAATAGAAACGAAATATTGGTTGTTCGGGGTGGACGTAGCCCAAACTGGGTGAACCACATATATATGTGTCTCTCTTGTTTTATGCATTTTCTGTGTTTATATTTCTGCAATATTTTATGTGTTCCATTGCTCTGTAATATATAATTTTCTAACATAGAACTTGATGAAAATATTAGAAAATGATAAATAACAAAATTATAAGGCCTGTAGTGCAAAACTTAAACAAGGACCAAACCTGACAAGGCCTAGCCATGATAGAAATTCTGTCAAACACATCTGAACATGTAATCTACAATTCGTATAAGCACGTCTAAGCATAGGGACTTCATACTTATCTAAGAATCGTCAAGAAGGTCTGATGCCCTCTCACAATAGCTGCGTTATCATTTGTTAGGTCATGCATTCATTAATATTTCCTTTACGAAACAAAAGAAGATGAGAGCCATAACTCAAGTTTGTCATCAGCCATGCTTATAACTAGCATATAAACAACATAATAGCAATGATAGAACAACCATTAAAACCACATATTGACAAACAAATTTACACATAATATACAAGAGGAAATTATATCTTATTAACATATGAAAAAGCCAACCAAGTTAGGGACTTCCATGTACCACCCGACCATAGATTGAGCTAAACCAAATATTTCTTTAATCAAATCAACCATGTTCCATATTCTAATCATAATGTGTGACTTACAACAAAACAAACAAGGCTTCCTCAAGATTTACCGCAATCCACCAAGGGATTCCTAGGCCCAAGCCATCATTTATACAACCAAGATTCACTACAATCCTGATGAGCCTCATCATTGGGTACTTACGTGGGCCTTAATTCACCTCCTAGTTTAGTCAAACCAACCATTCTCATAACTTATTGCATACTTTTGATTATATTTTGTTTATGAGATGAGTTAGAGTTGGATATTTTGCTTCGTGGTCTAATGTGCATTTAATGCAGGATTAAAGGATAAAAGAAAGGAATTTTGTCAAAGACCATGGTCAAAACTCGAATAGAAAGAAGGAGAGGAATTATAGGAGGTAAATCCTCCTCATTTATTACCCCTCCATTCGAATATTCCTCCATTAGCTCAGAGTGCAAACAGTCAAATCATGAGGACTAGAAGGCAACAGAGCAAGTGAAAGACAAAGCACTAGTTTATCTCAAGTTTGGGAGACGAGCCTCCCTAATTTTGAGGAAGTCATTGGAGACTTCAAATGTATAAGTAGAGAGGTCTAGTACCTCAGTAGGATTCAGAATTTTGATTGTAAAACTCTACTCTATTTTTGAGCTGCAAGACTTGTGACAGTTTTTGATGTAATCCAATGTTTTGATAATAAGAATGAGTTTTGTTTTGAGCCAACACTAAGTTAGCTTAGAGGGTTGAAGATCTTGGGTTAGGGCCCAAACCTAGTAGCCAAGGCTCCTCTTTATTGTACATGTATTCTAGTATATATTAATAGTTTAATTGTTAATTTTCTTAGTAGATGCATTTCCATTACAACAATGTAGATTAGATTGGTTGTGTGATAATTTTCTTCCATTTGTGCCTTCTTTCAAGTAGTAGGTTAGAAAGGAGAAAAATGATCACCATAAGGTTATCAGCAGGTGTCTCGGCCTCACTTCCTCCCTCTGGGACCGTGACTTGAGGAAGGGACCCTTCAACAGCCCCAAAAACTCAGATTTCTAGTTCTTGCATAAGATTTGGAGTTTGTTGTCTTGGATTCAATATTTGGTTCATGTTGCAAGGTAGATTTCATTGTCATCTTTTTCCATCTCATTTCTGCAATAAGATCTCACTCATGCTTTCATTCCCTTCAACAACTTTCTTCATACATAATATAGGCAATTGATTCATGCTTTTCTGGTTTATGAAAATGTATCTTGTTGCATAGTTCTTGGAAGACATTGATGTTTTAAGCAAAGAAGGTGCTTCAGGAGGAGACCCAGACTTCATCACAAACAATCACCTTCCACTTCATCCACCTTAGCCATCTCTTGTTCCAGCACCACCCTCACTAGTTTTTTTTATTATCATTTTTCATTGAAATTCCCTTAGTTACATTGAGCGAATCTAGCCATCTCTTATCTTAGATATTGACTCTTAAGTGCTCCTAGACCTTCTAACACCCCATTCCACTCATCATACACCTTTCCCAACCTTCCCAACACCTCCAACACCTTACAATTAGCTCTCGGCTGTATCTTGTAGGTTTCCTATAATTCTTATAGGATCATCTTGTAGGTTTCTAGTACATCTTGTAGGTTTTCGTGAAACGACATGTTTTGAGGCCGAATTGATGGGAAACCTCTAGGAAGTCACATAAAGCCTCCTAGGACCCTTCCACAACATCCAACCACTTCACAAACCTTTTAGCTATCCTACATCACCTTCTATTCACCTATCACACCCACAAGGAAAATTAATTTACATACTTGATTTTGCCTAAAAAACCATAAAAAGTGAAAACAAATTTAGTTTAGCTTTTTTATTACATACTAGTATGGTTTGATGCTCTTCACTTCCATAGCTTAGTAGCATTTTTTTAGTGTTGATTTAGCAATTCTGCTTAGCATAACTATTTAATTGGTTAATTAAGATATGGTCTGATTTAGCATTACATGTTGTTTTCTTCATTACTGCAGTAGAGTAGCTCTCTTAGAGTAGATTTGTTCTTCTTCCATAAAATAATCAAACTTTTCTGACTCTATAAAAGTCTGGCTTGGATCCACTAGGTTCTCTCGCCGGATGAACAGTGACAACAGGTAGGACCTTCACTTTTACTTGTGCATACATCATTGTCACCTCCAAGTTTGTACAAACCTCGGGTTGATAAGTAAAGTTGGTAGCCCAAGAGTTGCATCATCCTTGCTACAATACTAGTTTTTATCACTTTTTGGTGCCATTGTCGGGGAGGTGTTTGAGTAGAATGTGATTATTGCTTTCTTTTCTTCTATTTATTGTCTTCAATATTCTGTTGTTAGTTTATTTATGCAAAAGTAATCTAGTTGCTTCCTTTCTTTCATTGTCCATTATCTTCTTTCCTTTCCATTCTGCAAGTAGGATTTCAATTCAGCAAGTAGTTTTTTCATCCTGTCAGTGATTTTCATTCAATCAGCAATTTGATTTTTGCAAGTACTTCCCAGTTTAAAAAAATTACAAAACCAATCCAAAACATTTCCTTTCATGCCTCGTAGGAATAGGGATAACCTAGGAAAATGTTTTCCAAATACCCCCACTGCATCCAACATTCAACCTTCTCTCTTCTTCGGTGGCTGTGAACTCGAGGAACCTTTAGGTGAGCAACTTGACATATTTGAAGAACCTACAGAGGAAGAAGAAGAAGAGGAGGAACCCATTACTACTGAACCAATGGCTAAAGGCTGAAATGACAGAGGGAATAGACAGAGAGTTGAGGGTGCCTTCCCCATCAGTGAAAGCAACGGGGACACTAAGATGAAAAATATGAGCCCCTCTGCCCTACCAAATTTCCATCACCTAACCACAGAGGACCCTGACACTTTCCTATTTGAGTTTTTTGGTATATGTCAAACCTATAACTATATAGATGATGCACAAAAGTTAAAACTATTTCCATCTACCCTCAAGGATGCAACATTGCACTGTTTCATAGGCTTACCTGCAGATAACATCACAACTTGGGCTCATATGCAATAGGCCTTTAACAACAAATATTGGGACTACTGCAGGTCAAAGGATATTAAAGAAGAAATTTTCAGGATGACCATAGGCTAGGATGAATCCTTATAGCACTGCGAAGAAAGATTCCAGCTTAGTTACAAAAGGGCCAGGTGCATACTTGACCTTGAGTCACTAAAGTTGTTCCTGCTAAGGGGAGTAAGAGAAGATCTTCTGGACCTTACATTTGTTAGCAGGAGGAGATATCTACCAATTACCCTATGAGGATATCAAGATTGTCTTTAGAAACCATTCTAGGGCAGCTAGAAAAAAGGGTAGGGGTATTCAACCTATGGCTAGTACATCATCTTCCAACTCATCCATCAAGGGTTAAATTCGAAATATGCTGGAAGATTTCAAAAGTGAGATGCTGCAAACCCTTGCCTTGCAATTGGACACCATGAACATTAAAAGGAAGCAAGAGGAAGAAGAGAGAGCCTTGGCCATCTTTTGTCCTAGATGCACCAAGAGGCATCCTAGGAACAAATGTACATTGAACTATATTGAAATTTGCTCGGTCTATGAAGAAAACCACTCCACAGATAAGTGCCCTTCTTTACCCAAACTCAAAGCTATATATCGAGGAGCTGAAGGGGTCACAAGTCATCCCATGCATATTACAACCCCAACCAAACCACAGGTATACCTTCTTGGGGACCCCCTACTCATCCTTCCTGGTATACACCCCCTCCTTGGTCCTATACATCTTAGTATCATTCCCATCTAGCCAACCAGTCATTTAAACCTTACGCTTCACCACAACCTCAGTGGAATACACCACTCCATGGGTGGAGGCCCCAATACAACAATGCTCCAACTCTATTGCCTCCACCACCCGCCCAACCACAATTCCTACACTCTGCTCCACCCAAGCAACCCTAGATGTCTGCCCAACCAAATTCAAACCTGAAAAATAGGCAGGCTCAATAAGTATACACTAGAGAGACATAATATCTAGCTTATGCTATGGAAATCTAGGATATTAACCTGAGATCCGGGGGAGTTATCCCGAATAACCAACCTCCCCCTCTACCAAGTTAGGTTGAGGAAGAAAGAGAGGAAAGAAAACTTAAAGTAAATCCACCCTTTCCTGAGAGATTATCCCAACCACTCCAACCTACCCCAGAAGAAACTGAACTTCTAGGAGAATTGAAAAATCTATGTGTAAAGATCCCCATTCTCCAGGAAATAAAATATGTTCCCATTTACAATAAGTTGATTAAGGAGAAATGCTTCAAACATCCAGGGAGGCGAAAAAGGGATGTCCCTACCATCAATGTCATTGGGCAGCTATCCGACTTAATGCTGGGGTAGGTAATATGTCCAAAATATTTGGACCCTAGAAGCCCTGTAGTAGATGTGCACATCAATGGCACCATTGTCCCACACACTCTGATCAATCTTGGGGCTACCATTAACGTGATGAACAAGGACACCATGCTCAAGCTCAACATCCAAGGGTCATTGAGGAAGACCACAACAGTTTTGCAACTTGTAGACCATTCCACAGTGACCCCTGAGGGAATTGTGGAGGATGTGATGGTCTCCGTTGCCTCCTGGGAGTACCCTGCCGATTTCCTAGTTCTCCAGCCTAATGCTAAGCTTACTGGTTATCCTCTAATCCTTAGGAGGCCATGCTTGGCCACAACCGATGCTTACATTAGCTGCAGGGCTAGGAATATGACCATCAAGAACGGACATATGTCCAAGCAGTTAGTCCTATACCCTCTTGCTCAATCGTCTCTAGATTATGATTTATCTTTATGGTTGGAGGAGGAGGAAGAAGATGAGGTTTATTCTGCCCAACTTTATGCTTTAGAAGAAACCATGGGAGGAGGACAGCAAGATGACGATCACTTGATTAAACACCTGCTCCAAAGTCCAACTCTTGGTTCATTACCATTAGAAGAAGAAGTAAACCCAAAACAATCACCCAATTGACTTATGCTTGTCCGATTCCAACCCACTCCATGTCAAAACCATAGAATTCACCGTAGAGAAAACCTTGAAAATTAATCCATATCTTTCTGCTCTCAAAGAGGAGAAGCTATGCAACATGTTAAAGGAAAACCTAGAAACCTTTGCTTGGAGTTACAAGGAAATGAAGGGAGTACATCCCTCAGTGTGTACTCACCACATATACATCAAAGAAGGTTGCAAGTTAGTCTGACAACCACAAAGGAGGATGAATCCAACTCTTAAAGATATAGTCAAAGAAGAACTACAAAAAATTTCTAGATGCAGGATTCATTTACCCTATCTCTGATAGTAAGTGGGTCTCCCTTTTAGTTTTAGTTCCCAAGAAAAATGGTAAGTGGAGGATTTGTGTCAATTATAGGGAGTTGAAAAAAGCCACAAAGAAGGATAATTTTCCTCTACCTCTCATTGACCAAGTGCTAGACGACCTGGCAGGGAAAAAGTTTTTTTCTTTCCTAGATGGATTTTGTGGGTACAACCAAATCCAAATCTGCCCAGAAGACTAGGATAAGACCACATTCACCTATCCTTGGGGTAATTTTTCCTATAGGGTCCTTCCTTTTGGCATATGCAATGCTCCTGCCACTTTCTAGAGAGTAGTCTTGAGTATTTTCGTTGAATTAGTCCATGATGCCGTGGAAATTTATATGGATGATTTTACACCTTATGGCTGTGATTTTCAAGAAGCCCTGACTAACCTAGGCAATGTACTGCACAAATGCATTGAAATGAACCTGTCTCTAAGTCTTGAAAAATGTGAATTCTTAATGACTGAAGGGACTGTGCTAGGTCATTCAATATCTCAGCAAGGACTACAGGTGGACCTGAACAGAAAAACCATCATCCAAAGGGTCCCACCTCCTCAAAAGTAGAGAGATGTCAGAAGTTTCTTAGGGATAGCTGGATACTACTGAAGGTTCATAAAGGACTTTGGAAAATTGGCCTCTCCTTTATTTGGGTTGTTGGCCAAAAATTCTGAGTTTATATGGTCAAAAAGCTGTCAAGAGGCCTTAGACATTCTAAAGAATAAGTTAACTACTGCACTAATTCTCCGAGGCCCAAACTGGGCCCTTCCCTTTCATATTCATGTTGATGCTTTACGAAAATCCATAGGAGAAGCCCTAGGTCAGGTAGAGAAAAAACTGCCTTATGCCATCTATTTTATCAGTAAGAACCTGTCAAAGTCTGAGCTAAATTATACAGTGATCGAAAAGGAATTCCTGGCTATTGTGCATTCATTAAACAAATTCAGGCATTACATTACATGCTATTAAAAATTTGTGCATACTGACCATGCAAAAATCAATTATTTAATGAACAAACTAGATGTGAATGCTCGAGTTATAAGATGGTTGCTTTAATTACAACAATTTGATCTAACCATTGTTGATAAGCCTGGTAAGGAAAATGTTGCTGCAAACTTTTTATCTAGGGTAAATGTGCCTATAGGTGAAGAAGGAATCGTGGATGACCAGTTACCAGATGAGCACTTGTTTGCTATTTCAGTTCTCTCTCCATGGTTTGTTGATATAGAAAACTATTTGGCATCAACACAGTTCCCACCAAACTTGTCCTCCAAAGAAAAGAGCAAGATAGTTAGGAAGAGTGTCCCCTTCACTTGGATTGGGGGCAACCTTTTCAAACTTGGCCCAGATCAAATCTGGAGGAGGTGTGTCAGGGAAGAGGAAGTGTTTGACATCCTTCTGACCTGTCATGATGGGCCTTGTGGAGGTCGCTTTGCAGAAAAGAGGACAACATTCAAATTGTTACAAGTAGGCTATTATTGGCCCACTCTTCATGAGTATGTAAAAAAGTACACTGGTTAGTGTGATTGATGCCAGAGGATGGGGAAGCCCACTCCAAGAGATGAAATACCCCTATAACCTCAAGTTCCTTTTGAGCCATTTGACAAGTGGGGCATGGAATTCATTGGGCCTATCAACCCTCCTTCAAAGAAAAAATAGTACATTATTGTGTGCACTAATTATTTGACTAAGTGGGCTGAAACCAAGGCAATTAAGGTAGCAACAAAAGAAAAGGTGGTTGAGTTCCTAAGGGAGAATGTATTCTACAAATTTGGGTACCCTAGAGAGCTCGTCATAGACCAAGGTAGCCATTTTACCTCCAACATGATTGAAGAACTACTCAAACCATCACAAAATCAAGCACGAGACCTCCACTCCCTATCATCCACAAGCTAATGGGCAAGTGTAGGTGACCAACAAGGCATTGGAGGGCATCTTAACCAAGGTAGTGAGTAGTAGCAGGAAGGATTGGGCAAAAAGACTAGTTGAGGCCCCCTGGGCCTATAATACCACATGGAAGACCACCACTAGATTTACACCCTATGAGCTGGTCTATGGGAAAAAGGCCTTGTTATCCATTGAGTTTCAATATAACACATTAAGGATGGCAACCCAACTAGATTTGGATCTCAGTCATGCACAAAAAGAGAGATTGTTCCAATTGAATGGCTTGGATGAATTCAAAATGTAGGCCATCCTACATACAAAGATAGTTCAACTTCAGAGGAAGATCTAGCATGATAAACATATTAAGGAGAAGCAGTTTTAGGAGGGCAATTGGGCATTGTTATATGATTCTAGGTATAAAGACTTCAAGGGCAAGCTAAGCACAAGATGGCTCGGACCTTATGTTGTGGAAAGATGCCATGATAATGGTTCAGTGAAAATCAGAACTATAGATGAAGAAGCCATTCCATTGCTTGTTAATGGGCACCGATTGAAAATGTACAAGAGACCTTTATCAAAAAAAGAGTTCATTGACAATATCAATAAAAAAATGATGATGGTGAAGCAAGTTCTAGCTGCTCCCTCGTCAAGTCACTGAAAAAGAAAAAAGAGAAAAATAATAAGGACTCGGGTGAAAACCTCCATGAGGCGCCGAGTCCCATCTTTGGGTTGAAAACCTTGTGAGGTTTTCCAATGATGAAAAAAAAATGAATAAGAAGATCCCTAGGTAAAAACCTTCCTTGAGGCGCCCAGGGAAAACAACTAGGGGGAAAACCTCTCTGAGGCAGCCTAGTTGTTTTTCAAAAAAAAAAGAAAAGAGAGAGAGAGAAAAATATATAATTGTTATTTGCAAGTGGGTGAGAAAGACAGTCAAGGAGCAAAAAGAGGATCCAAAGGGAACCCTGCCTCACACATATTCATATCCTCCACTCCTTACCATGCATCCCTTGATCATTTCTAAAATTTTTCCACTCCATTGCTTCGATTTATGCGAAGAATGTGTTTTCTACAGGATCCCTTGAAAACCTATAAGATGATCCTGTAGGAATTACAGTGGCCCAGAAAACCTACAGGAATCAATCTGAGGGCACATGATAGGTTTGTTAGGTCCCTAAAATTCTCCCTATGCATGATCTAACACCTCACCTCGTCCACCATCATCATCCCTGCGCTCACCATTCAAAAAAAAAAAGATCAGTTTCAATAACTTCTACCATCCATAAAAAAAATAAAGTGAAAACAAAGAGGAGTAAGAGCATTACCTGAGTGTCCTTTGCTATACACACTCATACTCCTTCCTTCCATTCATTACACTATCCTCACAGCCTCAGCCAACAACATGATTAAAGAATTGTGAGGGAGAAGCGACTATAGGACATCCTGTAGGAAATCCTGTAGCAACCTATCCCACATAATGCCAATCACCAGCAGTAGGTCTTCACGAGGATGATCCAGGAGCTCCATAATAGCAACAACATTAGATCTTTAGCCACACATACCTGCAAAAGCCAAGAAATCATTAGTAGATAGCAAGAGGAGGAAGAATAATGGCATGCAACAAATAAACAATGCAACACCTCTGATCTTTGACAACTGCAGCATGGCATCAAAACCACAGGTAAGTATTGTGCTGGCTCATTCATATGCATCATGTAGTCAAAAGTTGCAAGGGTTACGAGCTAGTTGGTTTATGAGTGAAAAGGTGGCCAGTTAACTTGGCCACCTTTATTGAGTCAGCACATGCAGAACCGAGTGTCCTCTCACACGTGGCTGTAGTGAACTCAAAGACAAAGGAGGAGTAGGACAAAAAGTGGTCAAAACTATGGATCTACAAGGTGGGAGCTGATTATGAGGAGTGGGAAATGATGAGGTGGTAGTGGGGACCAACGGTCCAAAAATGGCAACGTACCTCTACTGCCAGCACACCACCTCACCTCGAAACACCATAAAGGGAAATAAAACATTGTTCCCATGCATTCGTGCGTTTCACCTCCTCGAAACTCCCTCACTCAAGTCGCTCTCATAACCCAAGCCACCCACCAGAAGAAAAGATCCATCGTTCCACACATGAATTCCTATAGGAGCATACACAGTGACAATCTACACAATAGGCAGAAAAGGATTCAAGAGGGAATATCACAGGAATTGTCCACTGCAACCATTCTAAAGAGGTAGGCTCTAAAATTCCATTCCCACTTGCAAGCAAGTGAACTAGAGATAGTCTAAAATCTAGTGAAGTTAGCAACTGTGACCAGTGAATTACATACTCAATCAACTCTGTTTTTCTCCTCCATTAAAAAACATTTTGTCAACCCTCTCATTTTATCCTCAAGTTTCACCAGCAAGATGACAAGAGGGTTTAATAGGAGAGAGCCCGCAAACACTGTGAGAATACAATAACACCCTCAGGTGCTTGAAATCTTTACAAGACACAACTGGAAGGGTTTTTTCAAAAAATTCACAGGGTATGATGATGAGGTGGCTCAAGAATTTTCTCACTCCCTCACTTCACATAGCAGAATACATGCCACTAATTTAGTAAGAGGCCTGACTATAGATCTCACCCTAGAGATCATTAGCAGGGTCACCACACTTCCCCTAGGAATTCCATGGAGAAAAGAAGACAAAGGAGATAGTCAAGTGGAAAAAAATGAAAATTCTTTTTAGAAGGTGAAGAACCCACTAAGGATAAAAATGGAGTAAGGAGGGACAGTCTTCCATAGCCATGGAGTGAGGTAGGCTATCAACTCATCAAATATATCTCATGTGAGGGTAGATATAGTGTTGTTTATGGCTATCATTTCAAGATCCTTGAAGAATTAAGATTTGGGGTAGAAACACCAGTACACCAAAGACTTAGAATACCCTATTTCTTGATGCAATCACTCATATACTCCAGCAACAAAGTGAAGGAAGGGAATTCCCAACAATTGGCTCACCATGGGTTGATTAGTATCCTCATTGAAGGTGCCCTCCAAAACCTCAGAATCCCTATAACATTGTCAATCTTCAGAGACTTGGTAGCAAAGGATGACATCAAAACCCTCACTTATGATGTTAGTCCTACTATCAGTGAAGAGGAGGCAAAACAAGAAGAGGAAGATACAGAGAAAGATAAGGATGAGATGGATGAAGAAGAAGCTGACACAGAGGAACATGATGAAGCAAAAGAAGAAAAGGGAGAAGAGAAGGAGGATGATGATGAAACATAGGAGGAAACTAAGGAAGAAACTGATAGAGATGATGAAGATCCACAAGAGGAAGAAGACAAAAAAAACATAGAGGAAGAAGGCATTGAAACAGAGGGGAAAGAACACAAGGAGAAGTCACTTAGGGCATATTTAGATGCCACTGAGAGAGAGGCAGCAGATGCCCTCACTTCTCTTTGCACCCTAGTCAAGTAAAAAGGAAAAAGGAGGCAAAGCCCACTATATTTTAGAACAAGAAAGGGCACAAGAATAAAACAAGGGAAGACACAAACATCAACAAAAATTCCTATTGAGATTGAAGATTCCCCTACAAAAAGAGACAAAATGCCTTCCCCTAAGTCACCAATCACCTATGTAAGGAGGCCTAATACTAGATCAGCTTCCTTAAAGGGTAAGGCGATCCTATAGGATCCACAACAAAACCTATAGGTGTTATAGACATATTTGGGCACTTCAACCCCAATATTATATGTTGATAAAATAGTGCTCTTCAACCATTAAAAGTGTTGTTTCATACCCTAAAAGAACATGGTCATATGATGACATCATTCCCCAAAAGTTCCACCTGAAAAACCATCTAGAAATGGCCTAAACTGAACCATACTGACTGCTACACTAGCTAGGTGCAATGCATACCGAGTTGTGCAATGCTCAGGTGTGATGCATACTAATTAGACCTTCTGAAGGGTGTGATGGGCGAGGATGAAAAGATTTCAAAGATAGTTTGCTAAGTGGATGCTCATGGGATCTTCTAGAAACTTCTCCTATGTCACTTGCCTCTCTGAATTCGCCCAGGGATGAGTAAGATATCCAAGAAATCTCCAAGTGGAACCAAATGCAACAAGTGGAATGACACTAATCAAAACCCCAGAGATGACTCACAACCTTGCACACATATATAAATGGATCCCTCATCTAAGAGATCTAGAGGTTGGAATATTGTGAATTGCAAGGAAGTGTTGATAGTTTGTATTTGAGGAAAACAGAATTGTATTGTTGGTGTGATCTTGCTATTTCATGAGGTGAAGAGGGATTGATGTTGGTGTTGGCATTATGTTGTATATGTTGTACTTGATGGCAACCCACTCATAGAATACGAATTCACTTATTCACAACCAGATGAGTATATAAAAGGAATAACAGATGTGACAGAATACATGGGATGCAGGACAAAGGAATCAAATGACAAATTATAGTGCTGCAGTGTTATTTTTAGGTTCCGCAGGTGCACCGTCCAAAAGGTGTGCACATTGGCAGGCTTCGCAAGTGCGCTTCTCATAAGATGCGGATATGGTCACATGCATTCCGAACAAAAAGTGCGAACCTAGAATGCACAGACTTTCATGCAGAGAGAAACGTGCACGTGAAAAATCTTATGGTTTTGGTCCGTGGTTTTGCATCTAAAATATTGAACCCAGGTTTTGGATCCCTAGTATTGGATCTCTATGGTTTTGGTCCATGGTTTGAGAAAGGCCTAGACTATAAAAAGGGAAGGAGATCATTTGGCCACTTCACTTGTGTGTGTTGAATTTCTTAAGAGCAAGATCTGAAAATATGGTGATCAGTTTGATAGTTGGATCCAAATCATGGAAAACCTGAGCATTATAAGGCGGATCTACTGATGGGTCGAGATCTCTTTGGCGTATGAATAGATCTATGAATCTGACCGTCTAGGGTATAATTGAGGATTGATAAAGTTTCTATACCCAGAGGTCCACAGGCGAGATATGGCGCAGGTGTGGAGGTGTGCAGTCCAGTTGACGGTGTAGGTGCGGAAGTGCGTAGTCCAGTTGACGCCGCAGGTGCGGAGGTGCGCAGTCCAGTTGATGCCACAGGTGCAGAAGTGCATAGTCCAGTTGATGCTGCAGGTGCGGAGGGATGGAGTCCAGTTGATGCCATAGGTTTGGAGGTGTGCAAAACAGAGGACAGAACAGGTGCGGAAGTGCGCAGGCTCAACACAGAGGAAGTGCGGATTTCTGTAGGTTTCTATTGGTGAAGTTGCAGACTTTTCTTTGAAATATTCTAGCTGCCTTTGCTTATTACTGCTGAGTTCAGGGTTCTGTATTTGTTGCTGTAATAAGAAGCTATTGATTCAGTATTTACACAAAGAAGTTGGGTAATTTCAGATCTATTTGATGTTTGATTGATATTCTTGGATCCAGTCTGAAAATTTATGAAACGAGGTCCTTGGAAGAAAAGAGAAGGTTGTAGCCTTCTACAGGTTGAAGCTTGCGTACTGGTAAAGGACTGCACCAGTACAAAATCATTGTAAAAAGAAGCTTCCTATTGAAAGAATATAGAGACATATTGCAGCAGGTAGTTTTCACCCACATTGGGTTTCCACCTTATATCTTGTGTTCCTTGGTGTGACTGTTGCTCTAATTTTGTTCTTGTTATATGATTCTGATACACAAATTAATATATTATAAGTTTGGAAGGTATAACCAAGTTTCATCTGCTAATATTTGTATAAATTGAAAAGAGTTTGATAATACTGATTCAGCCCCCCCTCTTAGTATTATTTTCAACAATTGGTATCAGAGCAGGTCCTTCAGGAAAAGCTTGATCGCTTGAAGGAAGATCTATCATCATGAGCAACTACAAAAAGGAAGCATCTATGAGGCCAACGATATTTGATGGAACCAACTTCTATTGGAAGGTAAGAATCACTGCCTATCTTCAATCTCTTGGTACAAAAGTTTGGGATATTGTGGAAACAGGATACACATTTCCGTCAGCAACTCCTACATATTCAGCTGGTAAGAAGTAGTATGAAACAAATGCAAAAGCTGTCAATACTCTATTGGGAAGTCTATCTCAATCAGAATTTGTCAAGGTGATGCAGCCCAAAAGCGCAAAAGAAATATGGGACAAGATCGTTCTGAGCTATGAAGGAGATGGGTAGGTAAAACGAGCAAAATTACAAAATCTTAGAATTCAATATGAAAGTCTCAGAATGCGTAATGATGAAAGTGTGGCTAGCTATTTCCTACGTATAGATGAGATCGTAAATTGAATGAAAAACTTGGGTGAAGAAATAAAAGAAGTTGTTTTGGTTGAGAAAGTTCTAAGATCTTTGTCTCCTAAGTTTGATTCAAAAGTTTCTGCCATAGAAGAAAAGGAGAATCTTAAGAATCTTACCATGTCACAATTACACGGAATTCTAACTGCTTATGAAATGAGAAAAGGAGGACCATCAGATAGAAGAGAAGCTGCATTCAAAGCTTCAGGAAAAGGAGATTACTATGAGCCAAGACATATGTCAGAAGAAGAGGAAGAATCAAATTTTGTCAAGAATCTTCAACGGGGAACTGGAAGATTCAGAGGTAAGCTACCTTTCAAATTCTTTGCTTGTGGAAGAGTCGGTCATTATGCTGCGAAATGTCCTCATAAAGATAAACTAGACAGAGGTAAGGAACCTGTTAGGTGGAACAGAAAATAGTATGTAAGTAAGAAGAGCTATTATACTCATGAAGGCAGTGATGGACTTTCAAATAGTGATGAAGATGAACAAGGTCATGATAATAGACTTTTGATGGCTTTTGAAGATGATGATTTCTTGGATGCTATAAATGAAGAAGGTCTTTATGAAAAAATTTCTAAACTTAAAATTTGTTTAGAAGAAAAGAATATGATTATAGATACTCTAACATTCCAACTTGCTGAAAAGGATAAACACAATGAAAAGTTAGAATGTGAAATTGTGGGACTTAGAAAGGAAATTGAGAAAACAAAAGCCCTTAATCTCAAATTTGCTAAAGGATCTGAAACTTTAGATGAGATTATCAAAGTGCAACGTTCTCTTCTAATCAAGACAGGTATCGGATATTCTGAAGAAGTGTCTCAATCTCAGAAGCAAGCACAGAAGCCATCCACCTCCAAAAGCTATCTTGATGCAGCAAGGAAAAATGAATAGCAAAAACATGAGGCAGATCACCAGGTAAATCAGGGACAAGTTGCTTCAAGAATGATCAAAGATTATCGAGAGCAATCAACTTCAAGGATGAACAGAAGCCTCAACCGACCACAGGTAAATCGTTCTCAATTTAGCTCAAGAATGGATGGAAACTACAATCGTATGGTTGGTAGATTTGATAGTCTCAGGAATTTCTTCAATGGCCAATGTTTCTCTTATCATAACTTTGGTCATAAAGCTGCTTAGTGTGTTGCCTATAAGAGACCATCATGACTAGGGAAGCTCAAAAACAAAGGGGTATGACTGGAATCATGAAAAGAACCTACAATAACTTCTCTGCTCTTTAAAATGAAATAGAATGCACTATCTGTGACAATTTCGGTCATGAAGATTCTGAATGCAGAAGCAGGTTTCGGCAAACAATTCAAAAGGAGCAGGCTTCATTGAATCCCAAAATATGGAGAAAGAAGGAACCACAACCAGACAGATGTGGGATAGCCTTATATGCGGAAGGACAAGAAAATAAATGGTACATTGATAGTGGATGCTCAAAACACATGACAGGTGATAAAGAAAAACTTTACTCATATACTACCTTAGAAAGGGAAAAGAAGGTATCATTTGGAAATGACATCCCTGCATTCATAAAAGGCAAAGGTTCTGCTTAGTTGAAAAATAAGGTCAAAGCTGGTAATGTTATGTATGTTGATGGCTTAAAGCATAATTTATTGAGTGTTAGTCAAATGTGCGATCAAGGAACTGAGGTAATATTTAGATCAAATGGATGTATTGCTCGTGAGCTTGACACAGGAAAAACGGTGATCAAAGGCACAAGAACTCCAAATAATTTATACATATTCAAAGAAGGAGAACAATAATGCTATCTAAGCAAAAATGATAAACACTGGCTATGGCACAAAAGATTGGGGCATCTTAGCTTCTCTCAGATCAGGAAAGCATGCAAATATCAGGCAGTTCGTGATCTTCTTGACATCAGAATTCTAGATAATACAATATGCAAATTATGTCAATTTGGTAATCAAACCAGAACTAATTTCCCTGAGAAGGAAGGATCAACTAGTAGACCACTTGAACTTGTCCACACTGATATATGTGGTCCAACTAGGAAAAGGTCACCTCGAGGAGAAGATTATTTCATATTGTTCATTGATGATTTTTCAAGGATGTGTTGGATAGGACTCATGAAGTATAAAGATGAAGCTTTCGAAAAGTTCAAGTCATTCAAAGCCTTGGTTGAAAACTAATTAGATTGCAGAATAAAATGTCTTAGATCTGATCGAGGAGGGGAATTTACCTCAGATGAATTTTTCGATTTTTGTGAAGAACATGGAATTAGAAGAGAATTTTCTACTGCAAGGACTCCTCAACAAAATGGAGTAGTGGAAAGGATGAACAGGACGAATCAAAAAATGGCTCATGCTATGCTTGATGAGTCTGGAACTCCTGCAACCTTTTGGTGCATTTTCCGCTGTTACTATTCTCAATAAGACAAACGTCTGGGTAAACAATACTCAAAATCCTCATGAACTTTGGTATGGTAAGACTCCCACGGTAAAATACTTCAAAATCTTTGGAAGCAAATGCTACATTAAAAGGAATGATGAAAATCTTGGCAAGTTTGAACCTAGAGCAGATGAAGGCATTCTACTTGGCTACTCTCCTCACAACAAAGCTTACAAATGTTACAATAAAAGACTTGGAAAAATTGTTGAAAGCATTGATGTAGTGGTTGATGAAGAAGGAAACTCTCCTAGACAAGAAAAATCTAAAGTTTTCGAAGATGGTGAAGACTATCCAAATCAGATTCATGACGAAGAAGAAACCCATGCGGTACGAGAAGAACAGATAAGGATAGAAGAGAAGACTCCATCCAGATATGTTCAGAAGAATCCTCCGGAATCCCAAATTCTGGGGCAGAAAGAGGCATGTGTACAAACAAGGAGAACCATTTCAGAAGCTTCAAGCTATCTAGCCTTGCTCTCCTCCACAGAACCACAAAATGTAAGAGAGGCATGGAAAGATGAATGATGGGTCAAAGCCATGGAGGAAGAACTTGAGCAGATTGAGAAGAATAAAACTTGGGAGCTAGTTCCTAGACCACAAGATAAAAATGTCACAGGGACAAAATGGATTTTCAAAAATAAGCTAAATGAAAATGGAGAAGTAGTTAGAAACAAGGCAAGACTTGTTTGTAAAGGGTATGCGCAACAAGAAGGCATAGACTTTGAAGAAACTTTTGCTCCAATTTCCAGACTTGAGGCTATAAGAATGTTCCTTGCTCTCTCTAGCTTTCAAAAGTTCAAAGTGTTTCAGATGGATGCAAAATCTGCCTTTCTGAATGGGGACTTAAATGAAGAAGTATATATTGAACAACCTGATGGGTTCATCCTTGGAAATGATCCAAAACTTGTACATAGACTTAAGAAGGCTCTCTATGGTCTTAAACAGGCTCCAAGGGCATGGTACTATCATCTGGACAAATATCTTCATCAACAAGGTTTCTCAAAAGGCTCAGCAGATAGCAATCTATATATAAAAATTGATAATGATAAATTGCTAATACTTGTTGTATACGTTGATGATATCATTTTTGGCAGCAATGAAGAAGCCATGAGTCAAAACTTTTCTTTGGTGATGCAAAAAGAATTTGAAATGTCTTTGCTTGGTGAGTTGTCATACTTCCTTGGTTTACAAATCCAACAAAATAAAGATGGTATCTTTTTATCACAAACCAAGTACCTAAAGCAGATCTTGAAGAAATATGGCATGGAAGACTCGAAACCAGTATGTACCCCTATGGTAACAGGAAGCAGCCTCAGCGCGAATGATGAATCAACAACAATACATCTACCAACCTATAGATCCATGATTGGCAATCTACTTTATTTGATAGGAACTCGGCAAGACATCATGATGCAGTGGGAATAGTTGGAAGATTTCAGGCTAATCCAAAGGAAACGCACCTTTAGGCAGTTAAGAGGATCTTCAAATATCTTCAAGGAACACAAAACTATGGCTTATGGTATCCTAGAGATGTAGATCTCACACTTCATGCATATACAAATGCAGATTGGGCAGGAAGCATGGATGACAGAAAAAGCACTAGTGGTGGTGCATTCTTTATGGGTTCCAGATTAGTATCTTGGTTTAGCAAGAAACAAAGTTCAATTGCTTTATCTACAACTGAAGCGGAATATGTGGCTGCTGCATCTTGTTGCACACAAGTCCTTTGGATGATGCAAATTTTGCAAGATTTTCAAAACACTTGCACTCCACCTAATCCATTTTATGTGATAATACAAGTGCAATCAGTATCTCAAAGCATCTTGTCATGCATTCAAAGACCAAGCACATACCTATCAAATATCATTTTCTCCAGGAACAAGTGCTCGAATAAAAGGTCAAATTGGAGTATGTTCCCTCCAAGGAACAGGTTGCTGATACACTCACCAAACCACTGCCCAGGGAGACATTTGAATACCTCAGATAGAAGCTGGGAGTAGTTGATGAATCATCTTGTTGTTCAAACTTGTCTATTTCAAAGAAAAGTAGTTGTACGTGAGTTTCATATGGATCATCCGCGTACATACGCCGATTTCTGTGGATACAGTTGCGTATATGTTGATTTGAAGACAAACAGTGGGCCAGGCTTAGGATGAAAAGAGTCTGATATGGGTCTAACAGAGACCATCTAGCACAAGTTTAGGGGGAGCATATATACTTCTAATAATGCATTGTTGGCATTATCTTAGAAGATATTGGTTCAAGTTCACAACTGTTTTTGGTTTCAGGTGGAACAGGTGCAGAGGGAGAACATGGTTGTTGGTCTGAATGATGATTGACAGATGCTGCTGATGATAGTTGTTGATGACTATCATAGTCTTGTTGTAGATATTTCGTCTCTATGTCATGTATTTCTTTTCTTATCAAGGTCATGTAACGACCTACTTTGGTTTCCCCACTATGTTTGGGATGGATGATGTAATGTTCTTGTTTTATCATGTGTAAACTTTTGGTGTATCCCCACTTGGTTGGGTGAATGAGTCAATATCGGTATATCCCCACTTGGTTGGGAGATGGATGTATGTATGACTCTTGGTGATAGGAAGGTCATTTATGATGTATAAAGTCATGTTTCTTCTTGTAGAACATCTTCTTGCAGACCTTGCCTACAGTCAAGGGGAGCATGGATAGCACAGTAGAGCAGAGATTTCAGCGCGTACTCAGGGGGAGCATAACCCTTTGCACTTGATAACAAAGGGGGAGAATGACTTTGAGTGACTTGGGGTTGCCATCAAGTCCAAAGGGGGAGATTGTTGGCATTATGACAGGTTCAGCGCTATGACACAGGTGTTGTCCTTGATGGAAACTCACTCAAATGACAGATCACAGTTCAGGCTCTCAGAATGAAAGAAAAAGAGATATACACATGTTCCTCTTAACCAAGTCGCGTATACACGCAGGTTCGAAGATCAAAAGGTGTGTATACATATGCACACACTTTCATGCAAGGAAAAGTGTGTACATGTGGGAAAACTTATTTTTGGTCCATGGTATTTAGTTCTTGGTATTTGAACCTATGGTTTTGGACCATGGTATCTCGTTCAAAGTGTTGAACCTAGGTATTTGGTCAAAGGTAATGGTTCTAAGTGGTTTTGGTCCATGGTATTGAGTAAGGCCTAAGACTATAAAAGGAGGATAAGATCATTAGGCAAAGGCACTCAAGTATTGAATATCTTATGAAGAGCAAGATCTAGAATTGGGTTATGGTGCATAGCTGGATCTGAACCAAGGAGGAATCTGTGCGCTAGAAGAAGGATAAGTTTTATTGTTGGGTCAAGATCTTAAGGCTTGAATAGTAGTATCTTTGTGTGATTCTGATCTTTTATATTTAGCGCATCACTAGATATATAAATCTGATAATATGGGTATAACTGATGTTTGAATAAGTAAAAAGGGTACAAATTATCTTTTATAGATCTGTACGCAGGTTCGGCACAGCAAAGGCGCGTATACACGCTGGTTTAGTAAGTCAAAACTGCGTATACGCAAGTTGACCTTAATACATAAGCGTATGCACACAGGTTCTACATATTAAAGTAGCGTACATCTCAAGAAATATGTTTTAGCTACCTTTGTTTATTGCTGCAGTGTTCTTGGTTCAGGATTGGTTTCTAGTTTCTGTTAATGTATTCTGGTTATAGCATTCAGAGAAGTAATTGTTTGATTCAGTTGTGATTAAAGCAAAGAAGATTGGTTGATGCAGACATATTCGATGTTTGATTATTATCATTGATGGATCCAGTCTGAAAATTTATGAAACGTGGTCCCTAGAAGAAAGAGAAGGTTGTAGCCTTCTGTAGGTTAGCACCTACGTACTAGTACATCAGCTAATACAAGAGCTAAGGGGGTTGTAGCTCTCTTCTAGGAGAAGTTGGAGAACGAGAGAAGGTAGTAGCCTTCTGCATGTAGAAGCCTACGTACTGGTATAAAACTGCACCAGTACAGAAATATTGTAAAAAGAAGTTTCTTATTACAGCAGGTGGTTTTCACCCACATTGGGTTTCCACCTTATATCTTGTGTCCATGTGTGTGATGATCTGTTCTATTTTACTGCACCTGTTTACTATTCTTATGATTAATGAAGTTTTGATGCACTGATTAAAGATCAACATTTAATGAATCATAAGTTTTCTGGTATATGCTAGTTGCTTTAGACACTGTAGCGTATATACACAATTTCCCATCACTGAAGTAGCATATACAAATCTGATTGTGAAATGAAAAATAATTGATTTGATAATACTCAGTCACCCCCCCTCTCAGTATTATTTCCAACAAGGTCTTCTTTGATGATTATTGGCTCTTGAGAAATCACTGTTAATAGTGGCATTGTTATACATATTGTAAACACTCACTAACATTTTATATTTGCAAGAGAATAATGTCCTACATTGTGGAAATTAACCATGCAGGCCTTAAAAAGTTTGCAAAACAACTAAGTAGACCACAATCATCCTCCATTCTTGAGGATCACTAAAACAACCTTACAAGTGTGTAACTACAAAATGAAATATTGTGCGATAACAAGATCATCCCACCCTTTGTGGCACACATTATGCAGAAGGTAGTCTTCCCTCATTTTTAATACATGGTGATGAATATACCTCTCAATAAAGGGGTTGGTCCTTCACTCCAGTAAATTTCAAAAGAGTATTTGAATGACCTTCAAGGAATTTATTTGTAACCTAGGTGCAACCAAATAACATAAGCTCTCGTAGAAGAGAATGGGAATCTCCCAGAAGCCCTAGAGACTCATCTTTCAAGTTGTGACACCAAGATGCATCTAACCTTGAAAAAGTTTCATGGGTATTGTGCACAAGGGCTAAGACAGTATGATTGGCAACCTCTTTTACATTGTAAAGTGAAAGATCAAATAAACAATTCCCCGAAGAACTAATGGATGCGACAACAACTTCATCACTAAATGGACATATTTTTAACAATAGGGTTTGAAGTGATCTGCATCCATTTTTAAGGTGGCCAAGTGTTGTGTCAGTCAAAAGAGAAAGATTGTCCAGAATGAGAACATTCAGTGCACAACACACAACACCTATTGCTTCTACAACACCACGATCTGAATGTGTAAACTTGAAGATTTTTTAATAATTTGCAAGTGAAAATTATATATGTTTTGGGTAGAGGATCGTTTTACTAAACACATAAACAAGTAAATTTTAACCAAATTTTACAGTCAAACAGAGATAAATAAGCATATCTGAAAAACATAATACAAAGCATGATAAAGGAGTTCACCTCTCTCTTGGGCTACATCTCCTGGTCCAGCTTCCAATGCAAGGCCTCTTTCATTAAAAAATCTCAAAAGTGTGTTTACATGCTTTACACAGCTCAAATAGCAGAACTGATGTCTCCAATGGCTCCAGCACTGTAAAAAATTCCTATTTTGGTTCTTTCTGCACCTCATTTGGCCAAAAACTAAGAAAGTTATGCTTGTTTCTTCCTTTTCCCAAATTCTGCAACTAACCATCCTCTAATTCAGCCTTAACCTAGCTTGAGCACCTCAAACACGGAATTAACACACTAAACCTGGCATAATTCCCACTTGCGGGGTGAATTTGTAGGACCATTAAGCCCCCGGTCCCGAAATTCTGGTTCACGTGGTGCCATGCGACCACATAGGGGGCGGAGAATATAAGCTATGTCTGGCCCCCATCTCTGGTGCATGCCCTTGGTTCCATGCAGCGCAGGTGACCATGGGCTAGCCCATCTTCCACACATGTTGTTAGTCACATGAGGCTCCATAGGGTTTGTGTCTGGCCCCTTGTGGATGGCCCTCGTCTCCTCTTCTGTGACTGGTCTTCGACATGTGGGCATATGGTTGTGCAAAGGTCATGAGGGTTGGGCTAGGCCCTAACCCTTAGCCCACCCCCCCGCCCGCGATCCTATGGCACAAGGGTGGCCAAGGGCTAGGGCTTAGCCCAATCCCTCCCCATATGGCGTGTTTAACCAACATTAAATAAAACTATTCAATGTTATGTTACTAAGTAACACGTGGTGCATTGGTGCGAGCCTTGGTTAATTGGTTACGTGGTCTTGGTTTTGAACCTCGCAGGTGTGTTGTTCAGCCTCCATAAAATTTTAATTGGCCATTAGGAGGCCACATGGCAGCCAGGGATTGCCCCACATGGCTCCTCATAATTGTTTCACCCAAACCATCCATTAACCAATAAAAAAACCATGCCACAACCAATCAAATGATGCCAAGTGTTGACAAACCATTGGCCAATGAAGAACCCAGTCACCTACTACGTCATGGCCAATTCAACGTACGGACCGCTGATTGGGTGTACCTGCAACTCTTTTTCTAAAAAATTTAGTTGTTTCCCAAATCAATCAAAGGTGATTCTGGGAGCATCCGATGTCTGATTTGAGTGAAATGAGTTGCATTGAATTTAGGTTCCCGAGATCTATCCAATCGTATAGGTTTCGAGCTCTGCTGCACACTTTTAATTTTGAGCATTATTTTGATCCACCGAATCACTCCTCCCCATTGGAAGCTTTTGGACCTCCAAAATCTCTTTATCAATCAACAAATAGATGAGAGTACAACTCCCTCACCCTTTCAATCTCAATCCATTGAATTTTGCTTGAAATTGACATTTTGAGCTTTTCATGAAAATATATCATTTTCCTTGATTTTGAGGTCCTTGTCTTGGTGTCATAGATGACATCTTGCTGCAATTTCCCAGAATATGCAGAACAATAAACTATCTTTGAAGGAATAAAGGCATTCCCTCCTTGATATCCAATCAAAGGAAACTTAAACAATCTCAAATTCTTCTCATCTTGAACATTGTCGTCATGACGATGCTTACCATGATTAGCCTTATACTTGACTCGACTCTTGACCAAATGTGATCGCCATCGCCATGCACCATCCCTTTTGAAAGCCAACACATTATGAAATCCACAAGCAGAAGTTTCAGAACCAATGTCCTCTTTGTCAATTTGCTTTTGTGTTTTCTCTTTGACCTCTTCACTCTCTAACATTGGCATCTTGTTCACAACAATGTTCAATAATGATGCATGCTGCTGCAAATTTACTTCATTTTCTTTACCTCTTTTAGGAGGCAACATGTTAGACTCGTGAAACATCTTATCACATGAATTAGAAACATCATTGAAATCAGATTTCAAACTTGATTCATATCCTTGAAAGGATTTAGATTCTTCAACACCTTCATGTTTGACCAATAACAATGCAAAGTTCTGACTAGCATTAACAATCCTCTTCATTTGTCCCGCATTTACAAGAGATGCCTTCAACTTCTTGTTGTGTGCTCCAACAATGTACTCAATCCCATTCTTGAACAAATGATATGTGTTCTCATGGCGATGAAAAATAGCTCTCCTATCATATAGATATGGGCTTCCCAAAACAAAACCACACATATCAATTGGAATTACATCGAGCTCTACTTCGTCTAGAAAGTTTGCAGTGATTGCAAATTTCAATTTACATCTTTTTGCTACATGAAATTTTGCATTGTCACATATCCAACCTAAAGGATATGTTTTAGGATGAGGAATGGTTTCTAAATTCAACTTCTTGACAATGTCTTTTGGGATAATATTTGCTTATGAACCACTATCAAACAATGTATCTATCTTGGTATGTTTTGAAATAACTCTAATATGGAAGAGCTCTATTCTTGTTTTTTCATCTTGAGTTTCATTAAGACAATTTGAAGAACTAGTACTTGCAATGTCCTTACCTTTCGAACCCATAGTTGTAATTTTTGTTTCATCTCTAGAATTTGAACCTAAATCATGTTGTGTAGTTGCAGTTGCCTTCTCCTTCTCCTTGTTCTTAAACTTTTTGGGTCTCATTTATGGATGAAGTTTCCAACAGTGATCTTCATAATGGCCCTCTTTGGAACATTGTTTACATGTAAGTTTTTATTTCTCCATCTTGATGGCGGCATTCTTCTTCCCTTTTCCTTTGAACTTACATTTTCCTTTTTCTCCAAACTCAAAGGAACTCTCACTAGTTTCTTCACAAATAATTTTCCCTCTTGCCTCTAAATGAGTGGCCTAAACACAAACTTCATCTAGTTTTGTAGGGTTAAACATGAGAATGGTATGTCTCAAATAACTATGCAATCCTCCAATGTATTTGAGCAAAGAATCTTGTGAGAACAAATCTATACCCAAAATCAAAGCTCTTTTTCCTAAATTCTTGAGTAATTGCACATTTTTCCCTTTAGCTTGCCTAAAGTTCTACCAATCCATAATAGTTTTCTACATGTATGATAATAGATAAAATGACCTTCTTATTGCAACATCAAAATCATTCCAAGAGGATAAAAACTTACCATGTTTCTTCATGTCCTCTTGAGTTTTGGCTTCCCACCAAATTAGCGTTGCACCTTCCAATCTAAGAGAAGCAAGTTGAATCTTGGTTTCATCACCTTTGATTCTTTGTATCCTGCAATACACTTCAATACGAGGAATCCATGTATATAATCTCTCTACATTTACCTCTCCATTGTACATAGGAAATTCAAACTTAATGACAAGCTTAAGCAAAGGAGTTTTACCATGACCCCTTGGGGAATTTGGATGTGTTTGTGAAAGGGTAGAAAAAGTTGAAGATGAGGATGATGATGGAGGTGAAGGTGGTGGTTTGCCACCATTTCCTCCATTCCCTTTTGGAGGCTTGTCTTCTTTTCCTCCATGAGGTTTTGAGCTCTCTCCATACATTCTGGAATTCCTCTCCTCTTATGGAACCTTAACTATCTCAGACATTTCAAAGAATGCTTTTTTGAAAGTCTTCTCATCTTCAAACATCTCTTGGGGACCTTCTTCATGTGCCATGACTATTGAAGCTTGAGGTGTGTTTTTTCTCCTTGAATCAATTTGAGATCTTGGCTCTACAAGTTCTCCTTCTCCTCTTTTGAGCTTCAACCTTGTAAGCATCAGAAAAACACTTGCAAACAAATCAAATCTTCACAATAACCTGTTCCTCTAATACCAAAATTGATATGAATATGTAAACTTGAAGATTTTTTAATAATTTGCAAGTGAAAATTATATGTGTTTTAGGTAGAGGATCAGTTTACTAAACACATAAACAAGTAAATTTTAACCAAATTTTACAACCAAATAGAGACAAGTAAGCATACATGAAACACATAATACAAAGCATGGTAAAGGAGTTCACCCCTCTCTTGGGCTACATCTCCTAGTCTAGCTTCCAATGTAGGGCCCCTTTCATTAAAAAGGCTTAAAATTGTGTTTACATGCTTTGCACAACTCAAATAGAAGAACGAATGTCTCCAATAGATCCATCACTGTCAAAAAACCCTATTTTGGTTCTTTTTGCACCCCATTTGGCCAAAAATTGAGGAAGTTATGGTTGTTTCTTCCTTTTCCCAAATTTTGCAGCTAACCATCCTCTATTTCAGCCTTAACCTAGCTTGAGTGCCCCAAACACGGAACCGAAGCACGAAACCTGGCACAATTCCTGCTCGGCAAGCAAATTTGTAGGACTGTTAAGGGCGCCATTAAGCCCCTAGTTCTGAAATTCTTGGCCACGTGGTTCCATGTGATCGCATAGGGGGGCGAAGATTCTGGGTTTTGTCTGGTCCCATCTCTGGTGCGTGCCCTTGGTTCCATGCAGCGCAGGTCACTGTGGGCTAGCCCATCTTCCACGCACATTGTTGGTCACATGAGGCACCATAAGGCTTGGGGTTGGCCCCTTATGGTTGGCCCTCGTCTCATTTTTTGCCACTGGTCTCTGACATGTGGGCATATGGTTGTGCGAAGGTCATGAGGTTGGGCTAGGCCCTAGCCCTTAGCCCCCCGCTTGCGATCCTGTGGCGCAGGGGTGGCCAAGGGCTAGGGCTTAGCCCAACCCCTCCACATTTGGCACATTTAACCAACATTAAATAAAACCATTCAACATTATGTCAATAAGTAACACATGTGGTGCATTGGTGTGGACCTTGGTTAATTGGTACGTAGTCTCAGTTTCAAACCTCGCGGGGGTGTTGTTTGGCCTCCATAAAATTTAATTGGCCATTAAGAGGCCACATGGCAACTAGGGATTGGCCCACATGGCTCCTCCTAATTGGTCCATGCAAACCATCCATTAACCAATAAAAACAAACCATGACACAACCAATCGAATCATGCCAAGCATTGACCAACCATTGGCCGATGAAGAACCCAATCACCTGTGAAGTCATGGCCCAATCAACGTACGGACTGTTGACTCGTTGTACCTGCAACTCTTTTTCCAAAAAAAATACTTGTTTCCCAAATCGATCAGAACGTGATTCTGGGAGCATCTAATGTCCGATTTGAGTAAAATGAGTTGCATTGGATTCAGGCCGTTGAGATCTATCCAATCGTATAGGTTTCAAGCTTTGTCACACACTTTCTATTTTGAGCATTACTTTGATCCATTGGATCACACCATCAGTTAATTTTCCATAGTGTGCTAGAGAAATTTCTTTCAAGTCACAGCGCAAATAAGAAAACAAATCACTCATAAACTCATCCTTAACACCTGGTATCCTTGCCAATGATAACACTTCCAATTTATGCATCTTCTTTAATGCAGGCAGAATCTTGAAGGGTTCTAATAGTTGGTACCATTCTAGACGCAATTCCTTAATCACTAGAGCCAAAGTGTTAGCTAGAGTATTAATGCCAGCTACATATAATATGAGCACTGACTCAAATCAACAAAATTTAGAAAAGGAGCCATTCGCACAAATGATCTCAATCCAACATCTGATAGGCGATATGCACTCTTTAGAGAGAGGCAAGTTAAGCAAGGCAAGCCCGTAGAAGAATAAGCAAAGGTGGTTTGCAGTCTGAAAAAGTGTGTCCACACATGCCCAATCACAGTGCCTCGAAATTAGTTGTTGAACATTCTGCAACGAGCTTGGTAGGATATTCCTATGGTATAAGAGAGCAACATGGAATGCAAATTTGTGTTGGAGACCTTCTAATCAATAATCTTAAGGTCTGAGGAGTCATTTTATGCAATGCACAAAAAGAAGTATAGATTATGTTCTTGGCTGAATAAGGAATTCCTTCCAGCCTCTCAATATGTTTAACATGTTTGCACAACAGGCTTAAACATAAATCATGTAGCGAAGGAGTACGTGGGTCACAAAGTCTTTGTCATAGGAAGGCTTCCATTTATTAACTAAAAAAACAGGGTTGTCATTGCCAGAAAGCTTTTCCTGACAAGCATTGGGCTGGGACCTTTGCTGAGAAGATGACGGTTCACCATTTTGAGTATTGAAATATGGAAAATATAAACCCTGCCTCCGGGATGTCAAAAGAAACCTCTCTCTCGATGTAATTCTATTTTGATTTGGAGAAGGACCATTATCTTCAATTACATTTTGTTTAACGAAATTGGCATTGAACATCATCTCCAAGAGGATTAATCTGAATTGCAGATGGAACAATTTCATTATTCTTTGTTAAGTGCATTTGGTGAGAAGTTGCAATTGCAGTAATTCCTTCTTCTGCGTCATTAACTAATAGTTAAAGCAAGCATCACATAATTGGCAATTGCGATTGGTTCCTCGCTGAGCAAATCCACAACATATAGCACTTGCATTATTTTTTAGGTCCACTCAGTCAGGTCGGCATATACTTCAGGCTTGCTAGAGATAAAGAAGAGGAACAAGAAATGTTGATAAAACGTTTTCACTTGTTGATTTCTTATTTTTTATGGGAGGGAACAACGAAAATGGAGCGAGGAGATTGGTTGGGATGAACAATGTTTTCCTAGCTAACTCCATATAGAAAATGCCTTTCGGCGTAAAAACTGTAGACATGTTAGGTATCGAGACGTTGTCATTAAACATTTTTTTTTAATTAGTTCATCCATTGATCTTCTATTCGCTAACCTAGCCATCACCTATCGTATCAATTTCAAGCCCTCCATGCAGATAACTAGAAAGTAAAGAGGCACAGACAAGGGAAAATGCAATTTAGACGTTTCAAAATCCATTCATTCCCCGTGCAGGGCTAGAAGACGAGCTTTGGGCAGCATTTTCCTATTATTTTCATTTCCATGGCAACGTTTAATTTCGATGACTCTGATTGTCTACAAATTTACCAAGAGAAAATCTTGCCATCCCTATTACTGTGTGGAATGGTGCGTTGTAATTAGCACTGTTGTAAGTATCTACACCATTCACATCTTTTGCGTCACAATTTTGTAGGAAGCAATTAGCAGTTTTTCTGAAGCAAAGCGCAGCTACGATCATAATTATTGATATACACATACATATATCAGTTTATATCAACCACATTTATTAATATGGTTGTGGTAGTTATATATTTGAATTCTTATGATACATTGAAATTGGAATAAACAATAAACTTAAAAATTGTATTTTATCGTGTATATAATTTGGATCACATGAAGTTTATCATGCTAAAATTTTAACTAATGTTGGTTATTGTTTTTTAATTTGATTTTGGCATATTTAAATATTTTATATACTTAAATATTAAGCACCATGTATTAAGTTAATGATTGATTTTGTTTTTTTGTTTTTTTTGTTTTGTTTTTTTTGTTTTTTTTAAATATCACATTTTATTTTATTTTTGTAAGCTCGTGTTCTTTATATTATAATTTCAAATATATACAATGTGTTATAAAGTCTCAGTTGTTTGATCTAGAACAATAATAAGAACCCTAATCAAAGGCTAGACTTAAATTTTCCATACATGGACAAATAGAGCTAGTGGAAGACCAAGCTCACAATGACATGGCTTACAAAATTTGGCTTTGAAATCCATAAAAATCTAATGAACATAAGGACAGTAAATATGTAGGTTGGATACCAAATATACTAACATGTATATCACAAGTGATACCATGCCAAAAGTTGATCATTAAAATTAAACATCTGGAATGGGGCACAATGATGGGTTAGGAGGTTATTGGTCTCTATAACGTAGAAGAGCATTTTCCATTCTTTGCATCCTCTCATCCATAATTTTGTATAACAGAGGGAGTTCTTCCATGCGAAAGAGGAGTTCATCCCTAGTCTCTTTGCAGTCAAATAGTACTTTTCCCATCAAATTCTTAACATGCTAGTACAAGTCCACCGTGTGCACACTAATTGCGCCTTGGTCTTAGTGTGCCCAAGTCTAGAACCCATTGTTCTGCTTCTGCCATAACTTCAAAATATGAAAGTTTCTACCTCTCATCCAAAATTCTTATTCAATATCTAAGATTTCGTGCTAGACCGCCAGTAGGATATGTTCAAGGTATATATGTGTTGAGACTTGGGCTTGTGCCCTTGCTTGAGAATTAGAGTTTCAACCCCCACCCACACTGCACACCCGATCTCTTTCTTTGGGCATCTTGACCACAGAGGAAAATAGTATAAACAATACACAGGGAGGGTGCAAAAGAAAGCGCTATAAGAAAATACAAGAAGATGTACTAATCAACCAAATTACAACAGACATTCCAACTATAGAGAATAGACACCATACTCTTATAAAATGGCTAAATGAGAGCAATGATATGACATAACTCAAGACACCAATTTGCCTTAGGCAAGAGTCAACCAAAGATTTCTCTTGTGTAATTGGTGGCTTTGAAGCTTCTGCGGTAGGTAGGGTTGGTTGAAAATGAGTGTCGACTAATATCACAGAACTATTGAAGTAAAGGAACTAGGGAAAGAGACCATAGTTCTTCGTCTTGCACCATCACCAAAATATCGCCCATAGTGTTGGTTCCTTGCCTCATCCGAACTCTAACAAACTAGTTAGTATAAATAATTGCTAATGACATGAACATCTCCAAATACATTCTAAATTGCCTACAATTTTCATCGAGAGTATCACTGCATTCACAAACTACCTTCATTGTGAAATGAATATTTTGCAGGGGATGAGCACTCTAGTGAAACCTCACTCAAGGATCCTTCAATGTGTTGATTCATCTCTTCTCAAAGTGGCAGGCACCTTAACACCATGATGGGCAAGACTCTAGCTATCCTCCATTGTGGTCCTCGGCTTGCATTCCTTCCCCTTCTCATTCTAGAAAGCATGTGGGAGTCAGATGTATCACCCCATCAAATAATTCTTTTAGATGTCACATTATTTCCATCTAATAAACAAAGTAAATTTGCAGTAAATCAATTATTAACATACTACATAATTACGGAGGGATACTTTGGGATCCGAAGAGCATCATGAAATTGAGTTTTCTTAGGGTCTTCACATAGAAACCAATAACATGGCAGAGATGTCTGGGCTCATGTTAAGACTTCAATTAGCTAAGGAAAGAGGCATCTCCAGGATCACAATTGTAGGGGACTCTCTCATAACAATTCATTTTTTTGCAAATTTAATCAAATCCTATGGCCAATAAATTAAATCTCCTCCTCCAAAGAATCAAGAACATCTTGGACTCCTTTTGGCATAAAAGTTTCTTTCATATCCTAAGGATTCAAAATACTGAAGCAAATAAGCAATAAAATCAAGCATGTAGTTTGGCGAAGGGGAAAACAAAGATCAAAGGGCAAGGGGGATGGAGAACCATACCATGACTTCAACTATGGGGATGACATGCATCTTACCTCACCAAAAATAAAATTTGAACTAAGGTGCGAAGCTTAGAGTTAAATGACAAATCTTATGAATTAAATGTGTCTTTCACTCAAATAATTATACGAATTTCAATCAAGTTGTATGGGTGAGGCAACTTCTGTGAGGTGGCAAATGGCTAGCATGTAGGCCATGCACCCTTTCATCCCTCACCTTAGGTGAATATGGATGGAAATATATGGTTTCAATGCTCATTCTGCGAGCAAGGCACATTTGAGTAGTTTGACTTGGGAGATTTATTTCCCACTCTTGAGTATAAGATAAATTTTGTGTGGGAGGTACATAGCCCAATCCTTATACTCATGATGTTTCATAATACATTTGGTACGGAATCCAATTATTTATGGGAGAATTGAGGCAATTGGTTCAGTGTGAGAATTAGGTTCAGACATCTCCTTGCTTTGAGGACCCTCTTGAGCATGCAAATATTCAGAGTGGGTGATCTGATTTAGAATATTATATTGTTGTGCTAAGATCCTCCTTAGATTAGAAACAAAATGCTTTCATTGTGCTCAAGGATTCATGAATTTTTGCAAGTGAAATGATGAGTTTTTATGTTACTTTTATGAGCAATTTAACATAAATAAAGGATTGAACAACAACATAAACATGTACAAAACATCATCAAAAACACATTACAACAGAAACATGATAAAGGAGTTCACCCCTCTTGGGCTAACTCTCCTTGGTCCAGCTTCCAATGGCTTGGGCCTCTCTATTATGCTCAAAAGTGTAAAAAGATGTGTTTACAATGCTCCAATGCTTCTAAAACCTGCTCCAGTGAGTCCAAAATACTCAAAAATGGTACCCGATCCTCTTTCTGCTTCTCTTTTGGTCGAAAATTGCCTTATTTATGAGTTCTTCCAGTCTTTCCACAATTTCCTCCTCCAAATCTGGCTAACTGCCAGTTAAATTCATTATTTGGAGTTATTTTTGGTAGTTCTGGTGAAATTGGTGATCCTTCCAACTTCCCAGCGAATGGACCTGTCTATCTCATGGTGAAGGCGATGGTTCCAACTTGTGGCGGTAAGGTGGCATTCACATGTCATGGTTAGGGGGATGGTTGTCAGGATTGGCGGTTGGCGGTGCGGTTACCATGGCGGCAACATAACTGTTGAGGGTTGCGGACGAGGTGGTCACATGGGAGGGCCGCTGACGGTTATGATGGTAGTCTTCCCCCCCATCTTGGTGGTAAGGTCATAATAATACAAACTTGCTTGCATTGATAGTTAAGAACCATCACGTGGGTGCAACGGTAGGCCTTGGCACTATGAAACAGGAGGTCACAGGATCAAGCCTGGCCTCTGACCTGTATTTCCAACCAATATTTTAGCTGACCATTAGGAGGACACATGGTGGCCATAATCTATCGACATCGATAGTTCCATCAGAAATCGCAATCGGCCGGAGCAGGGTTGATTCTCCATAACGGGACATTGCGCTGTGTGATATGTGATTGCGATATCACAATCACAACCTGAATCTAATGGGGTCGATTATGTAAACGCACTTGATCCATGCGATGTGCGATTATGATTTATCGCGTCGCACTCTGGCTTTGCTCCGGGGTCAATTCTTTACTGATGACCCGCCTTTGATTTGCTATTACGATATCGCAAATCGAAAACCGATAGTGTTGGGGACATCTTCCTTCTGCGATCTGTGAAATGCGGGGCCAAGGGTAGCCTGCTCCTTGGTGCTTCCCTGTTATCGGGAAATCTAGTGTCCATTCAGAGCTGCTAGTCCCACTAAGACGGGTAGCTATCTTAGAAACAAACAAACTAAAGTTACTTTCATTTTCCTTTAGTAGATTGTAGGAGGGAGGTAGAGAATACCAACCTCATCTTTCGCTTGTTCCTTGCTTGTTCCCTCTCCTCTTGACAGGTTCTTTGGCGCTCCTTCCTTGCTTACCCCGCTTAAAGAGCACTTTAATTCAAACAACATAATACCTTCAAAGTGCAGAGATTTACAATCAATAACCATACTATGACCAGATATATATTGACCAACAAATGCATTTTATCCTCAAAATACAAGATGTGGAGGAAAACTCGAATAGCTTTATTTGATAAAATGTGTAAGAAGAGATTACACCCATTATCTGACACAACGTCATCTCCCGCATTGAAAGCCCCTTTTCACCTCATGAAAGCTAGATCACCCAACACTATGATGTTCCACCAGGAAACCAACAACACTTCCTTACAAGATACAAAATTCCAGCCTCTGGATCTCTAGGATGAGGGATCCATATAAAGATGTTTGCAGGGGGGTGAGTCAGCTTCTGGGATTTTGATTAGTGTCCTCTCTCTGATAGTTCTTGGTTCCACTTGGATATTCATGATCTCTTACTCATCCCTGGGCGAATTCAAAGATGCAAGTGTCACAGGAGAAGTTTCTGGAAGATTCCATGATTATCCACCTTGCAAATTGTCTCTACCATTTGTCTACTCTCGCCCATCGCACCCTATAGAAGGGCTTTTCAGTATGCATCACACTTTTTACATGTGGCAGGTGAGATGCATCGCACCCTTAGCATTGGGCAGTCTGTATGGTCCAGTTTTGACCAGTTCTGAGCAGTTTTCCATGGAGAACTTCTGGGAGAAGATGTAATCAGCTGATCTTGTTCCTTTAGGGTATGAAACAAGACTTTTAGGGACTCAGAAGCCCTTGGTTTATGGACATATATGATTGGGGTTGCAGTGCCCAAATATGTCTATAACATTCCCCATTCGCTGGAGACTCTTGCTACGTCATATTCTCCTGCCATCTGTGCAAGTCAAACCTAAACTTTGACTTGCTCTAACGTCTTCATATGAGCTCAGATTCAAGTGTCATTTGCACCATTGGAATCAGGATGACGAGAACTTTGATCTAAAGCTAAGATTATTGAGATTCTGCCACTTTGATTTTTGAGCCTAATTTTAAGCACTTGATCACTCCTCCCCATTGGAAACCTTTTGGACTCCAAAATATCACTTTCAATTATTCAACATGTGAGGGTACAGTTCCCTCACCTTTCCAACCTCTATCCATTTGGCTTTGTCCATGTTACTATGAGGAGAAACATCCTTCTTACCAAGATGATACAATACATTATGATGCAAATGGTAATCAAATTCCTCTACTTAATTCCTTTGACTCAAGCTTGAATTTACATCTTGAAAGTATGTATTTTGTTGAGCATAACTTTCATGTAAAACAAAAATATGCTTGAGGATAGTTATTACACAAACTATAGGCCTAGAAATTACATCAACAAACTTGTCACTTATACCTTTCTTATACATTTTGACCAAGTGGAATAGTAGAAGAAAACCCATCTAATGAAAGTGCCCTTATCGTTGCAACTTAAACACTACACCATTGAAAATTTCTGAATGAAATGAAATGGGCTTACCATATTGCATAAAGACTGCGCCCATGGCATAGTCACATACATCAACCTGAAACTCAAATGACTTTTTCAAGTTTAGATGAACAAGTATAAAATCTGAACTGATCTTTTGTCCTAAAGCATCAAATGCCTCTTGTTGTTTTCCTCCCCATTGGAAGACCTTTTGCGCAACTTCCAAAGAATGCAAATGAGCTACAATAGAAGAAAAAATAACAAAATGTTTCCTCCAACATTGGGCTGCTCCTAAAAAACCTCTTTTCCAAATGACTATCTTGAGCATTGACCAATCTATAATGGCATCAATCTTAGAGAAGTCTAACTTCAACTCATCTTCTCCAATATCATGGCCCAAGTACAAAAAAGGAGTTTTATCCAACATATACTTTGACATCTTCAATAAAAAATGTTTTTGACATAAGACATCAAGTATTTCTTTCTCATACATGACATATTCACAATGAAATTTTCTGAAAATGAAAATGCCATCCAAGTAGACTATCATGTCTAGAAATGGCTTCAACACATCTTTCTTCATATGAATGAAAGTAGCAGGAGCATGGAAAAGACCAAAAAGCATAACAAGCCATTCCAACAAACCTTGCTTGGTTTTGAATGTCATCTTCCATATGTCTCCTTCAACAACTCTACTTTGTTGAAAACCACTTCTTGAATCCCATTCAATGAAATGCTTACCACACTTCTTGGGTGCCAAAACAAGAGGTGCACCACTTGGTAAAGGAGAAGGTCGAATGATCCTTTTATTCAACAATCCTTGGATTTGTTTTTTTAGTTATTCACTTTCCCTTCTTGATATCCGATGCATGTCAATGTTAGAAATAAGACACTTTTGCTGCAATGGTGTTTCATGTTGGAATCTCCTCTTGGAAGGAAATCCTTTTACTTTTTGAAACAGCTACATCAACCAAATCATTTTTCGAATTTGAATTACAACCATCAAACGCTTCATAATCAACATCCACATTGGGTTTGATCATAAGAAGCACTAAATTCTTGCTTGAATTCACTAGTCTTTTCATTTGCCCCGCATTAACTAATGAAAGATTTAGTTTCTTGCGATGAGCTCTTGCAATATACTCCATACCATCCTTGAACAAGTGGTACTTGTTTTCATGACGATAGAAGATTTCTTTTCTATCATAGAGGTAAGGACTACCCAAAACAATTCCTGATATATCAAGCAGTACAACATCTAATTCAACTTTGTCAATGAAGTTTCCTGTTATTGCAAACTGAAGAATACATTTTCTTGTAACCTATAAGTTTGTGTCCTTGCATATCCAACCTAATGGATATGGCTTGGGATGTAAAATGGTTTCAAGATTAATTTGTTTGACTAGGTTATCATACACCAAGTTAGCTTGAGACCCACTATCAAAAAGTGTGTCTATTTTTGTATGTTTTGAGATGAATCTCACATGAAATAATTCAATCCTTGTTTCTTCATTTGGAGTACTAGTGTGACAATTTGATATACTAGTGCTAGCAATAGATTCTTTTACTTTTATACCCATGGTTGTAATTTTAGTTTGATCACCTAAATCAGATCCCAAATCCTCCTCAATGACGACAATTGTCTTTTCTTTTCCCTTGTTATTGAATTTTTTTGGTTTCATTTCGGGATGAAGCTTCCAAAAATGAGCTTCATCGTAACCCTCTCTGGAACAATGTTTACATATTGTTTTCTCTTCTTCCTTTTTAATGGATGCATTTTTCTTTCCCTTGAAACCCTTTTCTTTCTCTTTACCCTTAAATGACTTTTGACTACGTGCTTCTGGAGTGATTTTCCCTCTTGCCTCAAGATGGGTGGCTTGCACACCCACATCATCTAGATTATTGGGATTAAACATTAAGATATTATGCCTAAGGTAATTGTGTAAACCCCCTATGTACTTTAGCAATGTGTCCTGTGATTGCAAATCTACATCTAACATCAAAAACCTTTTTCTGAATTCTTGGGTGTAATCTTGCACATTTTGACCTTTAAGCTGTCTAAAGTTCTGCCAATTCATGATGGATTTCTGCATACAAGCTAGAGGATAGAATTGTCTTTAGATTGCAACAATGAAATCATTCCAAGAAATTGAGATCTTACCGTGTTTTTTAATCTCCTCTTGGGTCTTTGATTCCCACCATACTAGTGTTGAACCCTCCATTCTCAAGGAAGCTAACAAAATCTTTATGGCATCCTCTTGAAGGTTTTGAATCCTGCAATAGACCTCCAACTGACAAACCCAGTTTTCAAGCTTCTCTGCATTCACTTCACCATTATACACGGGCAGCTCAAATTTAACATCAAGTTTTAAAAAAGATGATTTACCAATTTCTTTTGAAGTATGATGATGAGTATGAGTAAGGGTTGTGTTAGTGGAAGAGGGTGAAGATGCTTTCGAGGAAGAAGAAGAAGAAGATGGTGGATAGGGTGGAGGTTTGTCTCCATTTCCGTTACCTCCTCCTGAAGAACCTTCTCCTTTGTGAGGTTTGGAACTTTCCCCTTGCAACCTGGTATTCCTCTCTTCATAGAGGACCTTCACCATCTCTGTCATATCAAAGAAAGCCTTTCTGAAGGTCTTCTCATCTTCTATCATGTTTTTAGGTTCTCCTTCATGAGACATGATATCTGGAGTCTCAACTGTAACTCGAGGTTAAACTGGTGTTGGAGATTGTAGCAACTTTGCTCTCCTTCCCCTTGACCCAACTTTAGGGCTTCCAACCAACCAGTTTCCCTTCTCCTCTTTTGAGTTTTAACCTTGTAAGCATGACATAAACTTGCAAATAGTAAATCCTTCTTTCACAAAGAAAACCTAGAGCTATGATACCAAAATGATCTGATTTAGAATATTATATTGTTGTGCTAAGATCCTCCTCAGATTAGAAACTAAATGCTTTCATTGTGCTTAAGGATTCATGGATTTTTGCAAGTGAAATGATGAGTTTTTAAGTTAATTTTATGACCAATTTAACATAAATAAAATACTGAAGAACATCATAAACATGTATAGAACATCATCAAAAACACATTACACCAGGACCATGATAAAGGAGTTCACCCTCCTGGGCTATGTCTCCTTGGTCCAGCTTCCAATGGCTTGGGCCTCTCTATCATGCTCAAAAGTGTAAAAATATGTGTTTACAATGCTCCATTGCTTCTGAAACCTGCTCCAATGAGTCCAAAATACTAAAAAATGGTACCTTAGCCTCTATCTACTTCTCCTTTGGTCAAAATCTGCCTTAGTTATGACTTCTGCCAATCTTTCCACAATTTCCTCTTCCAAATTTGGCTAAATGTCAGTTAAATTCATTATTTGGAGTTAATTCTAGTAGTTCCACCGAAATTGGCAGCCCCGCCAACAAACCCATCTATATCGCAGTTAAGGCGATGGTTCTGGCTTGTGGTGGTAAGGTGGCATTCACATGCTGTGGTTAGGGAGGTTGGCTGTTAGGACTAGCGGTTGGCAGTGTGGTTACTGTGGCAGAAATATAACTGCTACGGGCTGCAAATGAGGTAGCCACATGGGAGGGTCACCGACAGTTATGCTGGCAGTCTCCCCCCCAACATGGCGGTCAATTCATAATAATACAAACCCACTTGCATTGATAGCTAAGAACCATCATGCGGGCACAATAATAGGCCTTGGCACTATGAAACAGGAGGTCACGGGATCGAGCCCGACATCCGACTGGTCTTGCCAACCAATATTTTAGCTGACCGTTAGGAGGACACATGGCGGCCATAAACTATCGGTGCTGATAGTTCCGTTGTAAATTGCAATCGACTGGAGCAGGGTTGATTCTCCATAACGGGCCGTTGTGTTGTACGATATGCAATTGCAATATTACAATCGTAACCTGACTCTATCGGGGACAGTTCTATAATCACACTTTGATCCATGCGATGTGTAATTGTGACTTATCGTGTCACACTCCAGCTTCACTCTGGGGCCAATTCTTTATCGCTGACCCGCCTTCGATCTGCGTTTGTGGTATTGCAAATCATAACCTAATAGTGTTGGGGACATCTTTCTACTATGATCTGTGAAATGCGCGGCTAATGGCAGCCTGCCACTTGGCACTTCCCCATTCATTGAAGACTCCTGCTACGTCATCTTCTCCTGCCATTTGTCCAAGTCAAACTTGAACTTTGACTTGCTCTAACTTATTCATATGAGCTCGGATTCAAGTGTCGTTCGCACTGTTGGAATCAGGATGACAAGCACTTTGATCTGAAGCTAAGTTTAGTGATATTCTACCACTTTGAGTTTTGAGCCTAATTTTGAGCACATGATCAGTGGGGCTTGCACAACGATTCAACCTTTCATGGATTGTAACCCAATCCTCTATATGACCTTCTGAAGAAGGGATTTACAATTGGTCTCTCACTGGTCAAAAGAAACTATATCCAACTAAGTCAAGATCTTGGAATAATTTGGTAGCAGACACTTGGGAAAGTGATAGCATGGGTGGCACGCTGCAGTGAAATCCTTTATTTCAACTAGTTCCTGATCTCCATGCATTTCACAAGCAATAATTTAGAAATAATTCAACAACTCTTCTCACCCAATTTTTAACGTGCTAGACTGCAGTCTCCCTTAGGAAATTCCTTGTACCCCTCTGTTGCAATTTCTCTCATTATATTATAAGTAGTCTTTGGTAATTGGATTTTGGATTTGGTAGTGCCATAGCTTCGAATTCATGGTCTTTGGTTACCAGGCTGCAATGTATGAATTTCGTCGAAAATAAGGGTGCGAGGGAGCCTCAGATTCATGCCACCTCTACCCCCATCTTCCTATAAGTGAGCACATTAATTGTCACTCTATTTATCATCTCTTTGTTCGACTCTCACAAATGGTTGTGGAACAATCTGAGGGAATGTAGAGGTTTTAACATCACATTAACAGGTAGATTGATGAAATAGACTTTCTTTGCAGCCAATTAGATGAATTACGCCATGTTGCAAGACAACAAAGCTTGTGAAGAAACACTGGTGCAAACCAAAGTGAAGCAATGTTAGTGGATTCCCCCTTTGTTGAATGACAATGTACTATAAAACTATTCTTCTTTGTGGCCATTTTTTCAGCTATATAGTTGCAAGTATGTTGGTAACGTGTGTGTAGAAGATGTTGGATTTCCTAGTTTGTCTTACTCTGATGAAGAACTAGATTTCAAAACTCTTTGTAAATATCCTAGTTTTTCGGTTACATTCCAGGCGTAAAGTTTATAAAATTTTACTCATCAATGTTTAATATATTATATATTTTGTTATTGCACTCGAGAGCACTCTACAACCTAATATGGTAGAGATGTTGTAATGTAATGCCCTGTAAACATTTTTACTTGGTCAAAATAAAATAAAAATAAAAATAACTCTTTGTTAAATAAAAATAACTTTAAACTAAAATAACAAGTAATACATAGTAGCTTGTCCCTATTGCTTAGTTTAAATATAGTTAAATTAAAGTAAAATTATTGAATTCAAGTTAGTTCTAAGGTTTAGAATCTGATCAATTTAGATTTTAGTGATTGGTAAATTGAGGTATTTTGTTATTTGTAATTTCGCATTATGGCAATGGAGAACCCAATCATGCCCAATAACAATAATAATGTCTTATTATTCCCTCACATAGCTTGGAGTATAAAAATTTATTTCCACGAACATTTTCAATAGCTATAATTGATTTTAAAAATATAATAGATTTATATAGCTTATATGTTGTTTGGCAAATTAAATAATCTAGAAATTCTAGTTAGAGAAAACTTTTTTTTTAAAATATAAAATTAATACATTTTTTAATTGGTTGAAACTATCACTTGAACAAGGACAAGGACATGAAAATTTCAGTCTAAACAGACACATGTCCCGGACAGGACATGTTATATATATTTTATATTTATTATTATATATGATAGACACACACACACACACACACAAAGGTATTTTATCTAGAATACAACAATCATGTTGCAGGTTTCTCTGGCGTGGCAGTAGGGAAGGCCAAACTTTCGGATGGGTTGCTTGGGAACATATAGCACTACCCAAAACTGGGGTGGATGGGGGATGGAGAACCTTGAATGTTTCTCCAAGGCCCTGGCTGCAAAACTGGGATGACAAATTCTCACCTCAACTAGTATTTGGACCGAAGTCCTCATTCGGAAATACATCATCCCACAGAACATATTTGATTGGATTCGGTGCCCAAATTGGAATAGAAAGGATATATCAACCATATGGAGATCTGTTTTGAACTCTATCCCATATATTCATTCAGGACTCACTTGGAAGGTGGGATCTGGAGACAAGGTGTGAATTGGTTTAGATGTCTTGTCAAGGAGTGAGAATTCTCACCTACTCTCACATGAACTTATCCAAATTCTGGAGTCATATATTATAAGGACCCTATATCAATTAGTGGATCTTGACAACACGACTATCTTTGCACAGGCCTGGAAGTCTAGTCATGATCTACAGATCCTAGAACCATGGCATCAAGAGTGGAATGACTTCATCAATGCTTTATCTGAAGCCCATATAAGAATTTAGGACCGAGACGATGAGATTGCTTGGGTCATCTCCAAATCAGGTATATACTCCCCAAAGGACGGTCATCCTCATGTATATGCTGACCACGAGCCTCAGAATTATTTTTGGTGGTGGCGTATGCTATCGAAATTAAAAGCTCCGCAAAATACCAAATTACTTATGTGGTGTTTACTTCGTAATAAGGCCCCCACAGGAGACAACTTTCAGAGGCGATCCTTTCAGGGTCCCATTTGGTGCATCCTTTGTAAGAATGACATGAAATCCATTGATCATGTTTTTCTTCATTGTCTCGCAGTAATAGATCTATGGAACCAAGTATATCAATCCTTGAATATTCCTTTGAGATGGGCAGGAGCATCGCTCCAAGTTGCCTAGGAAGCTTGGGTGAATAGTGTTAATCCAACTAAACTCCACAATCTTGCTTTACTGGTATGATGGTGTATTTGGATTGGTCGGAACAAATATATTTTTCACGACTCTGCCCCTAATTGGACATTGTTCGTTCCTCATATAACAACCTTCTATAATTTGTTGTTGGATGAAGATCCTTGATAGCAGCATGGGACCATTGTGGCTGAAAATATAGACAAAAATATACCTTGGGCCTACTTCGATGGCTTGGCTTAGCAGAATGGATATGGGGGAGGTGTTGCATTATATTTTCATGAGGAGTATTATTACAAAATGCATATTGGCTTAGGATGAGGCACAAATAACTTTTCTAAACTTAACAGTCTCTGCCATCTTTTGATTTATGCACTTGAGAAAGGCATTCATTGTATCCAAATATTTATTGGTTCAATATGCAAGTTGAATTCCACATACACACACTCAGGAATTTATTGGATGAAGTACTTGCACTAAAACCTCATTTTGATTATATCTCTGCTTGTCGTATTTACAGGGAAAGGAATAAGTTTTCTGACATCCTTTCCAAGGAGGCAACACAGTAACCTCATGGTTATTGGATGATCCAGGAGCACAATGGGCATGAATTTTACCAATATTTCCATGGACCATTTACTGAGAAGCATCAACAAGGGCAACATCGCCCTGATTGTTGTAGTTTTAATCCTGGACCTTTTTTTATGTTCATATGTATCTTTCTGTATTGATGTTAGACTATATACTTTTCATGTTTTGTCTTAGCTACTTTGTAAGCATACCAACTATGACATTGTACAGACCATCATAGACTTTTTCCAGTATGTGGCAAGGCCACCAATTTTGGCATATGCTTCATTGAAGCATCTACAATATGTAATTTTCAATATTTCATATAATGAAAGTTATGATTTTTCCTCAGGGTACCCAAATATATATATATAAATACTAAATAGATATTTCTTACACAATTTTTCATTCATGATACAAATTCAGACATAGATCTAGATTCTTCATTATAAATTTAAAATTTGTAAGTTTTACAAAGTAAGAGTATGCATACAAATACAATTGTGACATATTCATCAATGATCCAATAGGAGAAATACAAGAAACTATAGTTTTCTCATTAAGTCATCAAAATCAAAATGTGTTACATAGGTAGTGGCAATGCCAATGGAAAATACAAAAAAAAAACTACAAGCCTCAAGGTAGTAGGAGCTTGTGACTCATGAGTCATCAATCATCATCGTCAAAATCAACGTCAGTGTCATGGTCACCACTTCTCTCATCTGTTGCATCCTTCTCCTTTGTATCCAATGTCATCTCTGCAGCTGTTGGTGTGGAGGATGACCCCTCAACTGTATCACTATCATCAAAAGTGACAGGCTCTAGTACTGGGTCATTAAGATTCAAGTTGGTCCATGTCAACTCAACATTGTTGGTCAAACCCATATCATCAGGAAATACATCCCAAATTTTTCTTTCCCTTCAACCACTCATCCCTCTACCTATAAATAAGACAAAGGTTGGTGTGCACATACACCATGTCTTTGCCCTAGACTACTCAAGCAACTCTTCTTGACACTATACAAATTCCCATATGTGCTCCAATTCCTCTTGCAACAAGAGGATGAAGTCACCTGAGAGAGGATCCTCATGGCTAACTGTTGTAGAGGAGGGCTTGTTGCCCCATGAGTTACCCACCAAGAATAGGGTTTCTTAGCCCCCTTGTCTCTAATCACATCATAGCTTGCAAATCGCCCAGTTCCAATGGAAAAATATGAAAAGGCATCCTCCTCCCCTATGAAAGTTCACCATCCATATGAGGATGGAATCTATGGGAAGGTCCACCATTCAACCATTCATGGTTGTAGTATTTTGGGTTCAATGAGTGAGCCAAACAATTCAAAGTTGTGCAATTCTTGTCCAATCTGCTGACAAGAATATCTTGTATGATGGTAAATAAAGCCTCTGATGACGTCTCGTACTCAGGGCATTCTCTCTACAAAATAATGGACCTCACAAACTCAATAATGGAATCCCATCCCTCATAAACCTCTCCTAGGATGGGTTCGTCTGTATCTGTAAATCGTAGCAAATAAATGATAGTGTCCATGATCTTAATAGTGAGATCTACCCTCTCCCACCAAGCATCATCTAACATTGTGTCCTTGACTCTTTTTTAGGGTTCTTGATCTTTATTTCTCCAAAAAGACCAAAACTCTGAAACAACCATGGCCCCAAGAGCGGTCTTGACCTCCCTCAACCTCTTCAACATGATGAATGAAGAGGAAAACCATGTATCTGCAATCTTCAACAATTATAGATGGGTGTACTCCTTGTAGATTGTGAAGGCATTTGTATGATTTTGTACAAAGTTGTGGATATGCCGTGTATCCTCAATAATACTTCTAATCCAAGGCACATTAGAAGCAATAGATTTAAGTGCTAAATTCAAGGAATGGACAATGCAAGGTGTCCAAAATACCCGTGGATATTTAGCTTCCACAATCATGCCAACAACCTTCCAAACAGGTGCATTATCTGTAATGATTTGCACACAAGAATCAACACCTACTTCTTCAATAACTTTAATGAACAACTCACTAATATATTGTGCATCCTTGTATTGTCCAAGTTCATCCACTAATTTCAAGAAAACTGGTCCACTCAAGGAATACACCATGAATTTAATGAGTGGGTGGCTTGTTGGATTTGTCCATCCATAAAAAAATACTAACCCCAAATGTTGGCCATGTTGATTTAATAGGCTCAAGAATTTTGTCCACCTATTTCTTGGCCCTATTTAACAATGTGGTTCTAAGCTTCTTTGACCCAAGAGGCACATACCCCGATGGAGCCCCTTGAGTTAGAGCTTGACACATCCCAAGATATAAAGGTGAACTTGCAACATTAAAGGATATGAAGTTTTGATATAAAAAGAATGTGATGGTGAGATCAAGCTCTTCCCATCTCTCTTTCTAAAAAATCTTGTCCATTGGACCAAGTGCCATTGCCTTTCTTTTTACTACTTGACCCTCACCCCCACCAAAACTCTCAAATGGAAATTTGTTGTTTCTTTTCCCCAATAATGGAAGGGGATAATCATTCTTGATTTTTTTAGATGATGCATCCACCCTTGCCACACCAACATCGGCCTCTTTTTTCCATTTCTTTCCTCCTAGCTAAAGACATGTGTACATGCTACAATTCCACAACTTGGTAAGGCCAACAAATGATATTTCACATGGTAATAAGTACTCTTGAAATTATTGTTGCAATAGTTGCATTTCCAGGCAACATCGCCTCCTCCTTTCAACTTGTTTCCTGACCCTTGCTCTCTTGTGACATACTTCCACAAGAGTTATTTGTTTTCTTGAGCTTGTTGTCTTTCTAAATTCATTTTTCCCTCAACATTTGAAGTTGTTTTTGTAGCCCCACTTCCAATAGAGGGAACACTTTCATACCTTGATGAAATTGGAATAGGAGGGGCATCACCAATGGGGACATTCTTCCCCTTCATTTGCTCCTTCCCTGCCGCGCTTGATTAAGCCATGAATGTTGTAAAAAAATAAAGGAAAAATGCACAAACTGGTAAAAAAAATGCACATGCAAACTGTCATAGTAAAAATTCAAAAAAATAGAAGCAAAATGCACTTACATGTTGCTTGAATCACCTCCAAAATGCTCTCAAACCCTTTGCTAGAAGCTCTCATACACTCACGACAGAAGGCACACTCAAGAATGAGTGCCAAATGAGCCTAAATCGGGTTTTATTGGTCGTGTGGAATGCTTTTTTAGGGGACACATGTCCCAAAATCAGGACACGCTGGGCATGTTCTCGATATTCATGTGTCCGTCGAATCCCATTATCTAGGACATGTTGGGCACACTCACAAGACACATGTCCCAGCGAATTGTGTCTGATTCATGGGATTCAAGACATGATAGAGGGTTTGGACAAATACGACTTAGGTTGAAACATACGAAAACATTAATTAATTGTTGTTGAATATACATATAAACAAAATTTAATTTAATTATTTAATTAACTGCTTTTAGTAATTTTATTATTTTATGATCAATTAAATTATAATTTATTTGCTTGAATAACCATTTTTATTTATTATTGTATGATCAATTACAAAATAAATTATATAAAGATAAATAAAAGATAAATGGAATGTCTCATCATTAAGATGAGAAATGTAATATATCACTACATCCATTATTAAATATAGATATTTTACTATATTAAATAAATTTATTTCCTTTGTAAATAATACTAGTCTAGATCCATATTAACTCTCGATCTACCAAGCGCGGAGAGGGACCAAATCTCTTTTCACTCTAATAGAGGTTTGTACATGAAGAGATTTGATCCCTCTCGGCGCTTGGTAGATCCGGAGTTAAGATGGAACTAAACTGGTTTAATTTCCCATTTTAAACATGCTACATTCCACATGAATACCATGAACCATTTTTATTTTATTTTTAGAGGGTTATCTTGACCAAGTTAAATGTTCACATTACATTATATTTTTATTTAATTTTGTTTTTATTTTATATAATTTGACTTAGTCTAAATGTTAAACATTAGATTACAACATCTCTACATACTAGGTTAGAGAACGCCTCTCGACGCAACATATCGTATATATATGGATGCATTTCAGTTATCAAAATTTGTGCTTCATTTTTAAAAACAGTTTCCTTACATAGTTATCAATTGAGTGATTGTTTATTTTACTGGCACGCCACATTTTATTATTGACATGTATGCATTTTCCACAATATTCATGATAATGGATATCTTTTTTGGTTGGTGCGTAGAGATGGAATTTAATATTTATCACATTGAAGTGTGCATGTAATATGCTGAGTATGTATGGCATGTTAGGGTGAGGACAATAACTTTAGAACTCGGCATAATCACTCTCTAAAGTTTGGTGGCGAGACCTTTGTACTTTTGGGTTTATTAATCAAGGTAATAAGCAATAACATCATCAAATTCATAGCCAATCTGATTGAAGATAAATAAATTAAATTATTGTTAAAAAAATAATAAATTTCAATCTGCTATGTTAAACTATAGAAAGTTTGAATTATTTTTTTGTCAAACCCAAACTAATATGGCTTTGACCAAAAAAAACCAATACAATATCATGGAAGGAGTAATAAGATAATCTTGACTTACTCAAAATCTGAGAGTTCTTGCCTCTCATCGACCAATTCATGTTTAATATATACGATTTCATGCTAGACCACTACCCAGATATATTCAAGGTATATATATGTCGAGGCTTGGGCTTGTGCCCTCACTAAGGAATTAGAGTTACAACCTCAACCCATGCTACATACCCGAGCTCTTTCTTTGGGAATGTTAATTTATTAACATATTGCATAATATTTAGTATTTATCTATTTCACACAAAATAACAAAGTCAAAACATCATCTAACCCTATTCCAAAATTTTCATTCATAGACATAATCTAGTCTTCCTCGTTAAGTAATCCTATCATCCTATCATGTCATCACATCCTTCGTACCCATAATTTAGTCTTCCTCGTTAAGTAATCCTATCATGGCATCATATGTTCCATGCCGCTCACGCTCCTTTTGTGTTTGCCTTCCACGAAGTAACCATAAAATGACTTAGAAATTGCACCTTAACATTATAATTAAGATTTAGGGTGAAAGTATTAAAATATGTATTTGGAAGATTCATTTCACGTGTTTTCTTTTTAAATTTAGGTCAAATTTCAAAATACTTTTATATATAGATTAAAAAAAATTAAGATTCAGGGTGAAAATATTAAAATATGTATTTGGAAGATTCATGTAACATTTTTGTTTGTTTGTTTTTTTGGGTCAAATTTTAAAATGCTTTTAAATATATATAGGGAAGATATGTCTAATGTTGTGCAGGGACTAGTAATTGATATAGTACTGGTCCCACCAAACCACCAGAAATTGAGACTTTTGCAACCAATATTTAAACAAAGATAAATAACATTAAGTGCAAATAAGTACTAATTTATGTCCAAAATTTCCCAAAACATTCACTGGGCCCACAACTGTCCATAAATAGTATCTTAATACTTAAGAGTACAAACCATATTGACCCAAAAGTTAACAGATAAAACCATAAATCCTTCCAAAATGGTCTATTCCAAAAGTACAAAGTAGCAGTCACTTCAACCCCCACTCATCAGAACTGAAGCTCTGTATCCCAAATATATATCCATACCTGCACATAATAAAATTTAATGTATGTCAGCCATAACTACTGTGTTGTTCAACATTTAAACCCCCTATGTTCAATAAATGACACCCAACACAATAACATTTAAACCCACTTTGTTCAGTAAATGACACCCAACCCAATAACTTCAATAAATGACACCCAACCCATTCTATTTCTCATTAAAACAAATCAAAGCACATGGATCAACAAATAACAAATTCCCAACCATTGGATCACATCAAATTAAATCCAAATCACACATTCAAAATGAAGTCATTGCAATCCATGTCCATCCTTACCACCAATTAAATTCAAGTGCCAAAAACTATAAAAGAAGTTCAACCACTGCTGAAGTTGCATGTTATGCTTTCAAACTATTCACCAACCTTGAAGACAAAACATCACATAACAATTGCCAGTATATCCAGGTTAGTTATATCAATTAAAACACTTTTTTCATACAGTTATATTTTCATTTCTCACAGTTCTTACAGTTTCAGTTTCAGTTTCATGAAAATATATATTTTTTCTATAATTGTTTGTGAAGGCACTTGGTAAATAGAAATCCTCAAATATGCTAATCTACAAGCACATGCTGCTAACATAAAATACATAGAAGATGCTTTTGATCAAACAAATGGAGTGACCAAATGTGAGATCTAGGCTGAAAATGGATCATAAAAGCACACCCTTCCTCACAATCCAAATATGAAGCCTCAAAATCATGGCTCTGGTCTGAATAAAAAGGGGTCCATGTTGTGGATCTGGGGCGTATCTGCTTCAAGTTTCATCTTCTTGCTCCATCAGTTAGTTGCATAAAAGTGAGATCTATAAAATGAGTAACTAGAACTGAATTGAACTGAATTGGGAGCTACTAGAACTGAATCAGGTTCGAAACACCACGCATCTCTGTGAAATGGTTTTTACGTTGGACATGCATAATTGACCTCCTAGTGTCATCCTCTAAATATTTGATATTGTTGCAATGTAATACAATGTTTGCCTTGTGCTTATATATCTCAAGTGTTAGCAATAGTAAATGGCAGTTATTTCTATTGTTCAAGTCCGAAATTTAGATTTTTTATAGGATTTAAGAATCAACACACAGCCTAGGGTATTATCTCTTAGGTCCATAATGCTTATTTTAAGGGATGGATAAAGACTAACTGTATAGAAAGCTAATGGGACGATATTAATAGTATCAAGTTGGTAAATTAAAAAAAAAACTGGTAGATGAGACCCATTAATGGAGAAAACGACTCTAGTCAGTACATGAAGAGAAACAGGGTGTCGCTTGGTGCCTTTAGCAGATCAAGAATCTCATGTTTAAATACATAAGCAACATGCAACAATAAAAAGTTGAGTGAAAAGAGAGGAACATGTTGAATGGGGATTTGGACAAAGAAAGCCTGAATAACCACTTAGGTAACATAACACATTGAAGGGATTAAGACAAGATGGGAGCTTGACAAGGAATGATGTAGGGATTCAAACAAAATGCAGCAAAATGTAAGAAGTATGCCTGCAAAATATTCATCCACATTGACGTGAAGATGGAACTGCAATTCATGTACATGGATTTCAACTAAGCCTACCTTTGAAGTAAAGATATTCCACAAGATAGATTGTTGAAGATACATCCATATAGAGCTTGTTTTTCTTGCTTTAAACCTTTAATGTCGTTGAGACGTTTGGACCCATTACCCAGGTAAAGGCTTCTCAATCATATCTAAACAATTTAGATATCCTATCCACAATGAACAAACAAACCTAGAGACAAAGTTTCAAGGATACCACTCCAAATATTAGAGTACATAGCATAAATGAGGTTAGAAATTCCATGCATCTCTGTGAAATTATCATTCAAAATTTAGCATTTTTTATAGGACTTATGAATTAACACACCAGACTAGATTATTCTGAGTTCTCTCTTAGGTCAATAATGCTTATGTTAAAGTATAGATAAATATTAAAGACTAACACTATAGAACGCTAATGGGACTATATTAATAGTTTCAAGTTGGTAGATAAGAACAAAGAACTGGTAGATGAGACCCATTAATAAAGGGAACAACTCTAGTCAATAGATGAAGAGAAACATGGTGTCGCTTGATGCCTTGAGCACATCAAGAATCTTGTGTTTAAATTACAGAAGCAACATGCAACAATAAAAATTTGAGTGAAAAAAGAGGAACATGTTAAATGGGGATTTGGACAAAGAAACCTTGAAGAACCACATAGGTAACGTAACATATTGAAGGGATTAAGACAAAATGAGAATCTGACAAAGAATGATCATAGGGATTCAAACAAAACGCAGCAAAATCTAAGTATGCCGGCAAAATATTCACCAACATCAACATGAATATTGGACTAAGAGCTATCATCCTTCCAAGAGTCAATTTAGGCACAAAAATGTACATGCAAGATCCATTAAGAAAAGACGAGCATGTGGTTCACCTCATTTACATATAGAGAGGAAGTTGAAAATCACCATAACTTGAAAAACCCCCCAACTTTTAATGGTAGCACCTTAGGTATTGCAACAGAAGTTTGGCTGCTTGGACATTTCTCTAGTGACATGAAGGCTAAAATAGCAACTTATCATAAGACAACATGCAAAAATATGTAGGAACATGATGATCAACTCAATTGAAATCTGTTTACCCATAATTTCACAAGGCAATTTCTTTCTGAGGATCATTTTTAACAAAAGCTTAATGTAATTTTATAATTAAAAAAAAACTATGGCCACATTGGAAGATAAGCATAGATTTATTGTCCTTGTGTTGGTTGTAAAATAGATCAGAAGCTTCAGATGAGTTGCTTAATTAGTGGTCAACTATTGCAATACAACTTTGGGTGTTGGAATTGAAAACCTTGTATGAGGCCACCAATAAACATCATCAACACTAATGGTAGCATAAACAAGACCTGCAAAATAAAGTGAAGAAAAAGTTGAAAGGAGAAAAGGAAAAGGGGGTTTAGATCATTCTTGAAATATGATCAAAACAAAACAATGTAAAAGGAAGAAAATAACATAAACAAATGAACAAGAAGTAGTGGAAGGGCCCTATTGGAAGGTTGTTGTACACAAGGGGAAACCTATTAGAATGAAGGACCACAAATAAGGCACAACCAACCTCAAACTATTGCAAATGTGGGAAAAGCTACATGTGGCAAGGAAGATTTTTGAAGAATTGAAGAAAAGCAAACATAGAACCAAAAAAGTTGACGCTTAGTAAATGTGTTCTTAAACGAGAAAAGGATGATCAACATTGAAAAGAAGAAATGGAAACATGAACTGAGGCTAGTTATCCATGTAATGAAAATTTGTCAACTAGATTGAATGGGTTGAATACATGTCCATATTTTACATGTTATTCAACAAGGATCTTATGATGCGAGTTATGATGAACTAGAACTAGAACTAGTGGGAGGAAATAGAACTAAATTGAACTTAGAACTTAAGTAAATGTTTTACTAAATTGGAGGCTGATCTGAAGACGTACAAAAGAAACACTCTAGTTCACTGAAGGTGACACATGCATGCACCCTCTACCAAACAACAACCTATATTTCTATCCAACTGCACCCTGATTACTCCTATTCACTTTATCTAATTTGATATATGCGGTCAATAATTACTCAAAACTCTACAAATTGATAATATGATTTCTTGATTTAAGAAAAAGGCATGGCCTCTCTTATATATGTAGACAAGATACAAATAAGAACATGATTAGAAACTTCAACTGTAAGTGACATGAGGAAAAAATTGTTATGGTGCGAAGTTGTGATCAAGAGTGCTTCAGGGGGTCTCAAGTTGGATCCTTGGTCAAATTAAATACCATGCTTGGTTTGTCCAATGATAACTCCTTCATAGCCAGAGATCCATTTATGGAGAAGTGCATCCTTACAGATGTTAGTTCCAATCTTCGCAGCCTGTCACCAGGGATCAACATGAGCTCTTACTATGTCTGGTTTTGTTAGATGTTTTTCACATGATGTTCAGCACAAAACATGTCACAAGTTTGTCCATCAGAAGAAGCTTGGAAAATTTTTTCCAACAGTATATCACAGTCCCGTAACCAGCTCCCAGATTAGAAGATATGATCGAAATGAATGAGTGATTCTTAGTTATGCATGTTTTGAGGTCAATTCCTGCACAAAATGACAAGTTTAGTACAAAATCAGTTTGTGAAATAATGGTAAGGAATTTTTCAAAAGTGAAAGAGTTTTTTGTTCATCACATACCAAATAACAAAAACCTCCCTCAGTTTATGTACAAGTGCTATTATGTGGGAGATATACAGTGATATTTGGAGCCTACATTAAAACAAAGCAAATTTTTCATATTTTTTACTGTTTTAGTCATTTTAGTGCAATGTCATTTTACAATAGATGAAAAGTAATTTTGAAAAATCCAAGGAGGTTTTTGTTAATCACGAGCCATATAACAAAAACCTCTTTTATTTTATTCACAAGTGTCATGAATTGGGATATGTGACTAGATATTTACAACTCATTTTCACAAATTTAATTTTTTAATGATTTTCTGTTTTAGAGATGATTTTGTGGCATGGATTACGAGCAACTGGAAATTAATTTCCAAAATTTGAGAGACATTTTTCTCAAGCATGACCTTATCTACAAAAACCTCTTTCATTTTTGTAACAGGTGCTATGGTTTAGGAGATGTGAGTTCATCTTCAACACCTATTTTCAAGAATTCAGCCCAAGTTTAATGTAACTGATTCTATTTTGAAGAAAATGGTTGAGCTCAATTCCCTTAGTACAAGGATGAAAAAATGTATATATTTTATGAATTTCATAGTGTAGGGGTTGGAATTTGGCAGAAGGTTGGACTTTTGGGAAATCTTGGAGCTTTATTGTATACTCATTTAAGCAGTTTGGCTAAGGAATAAACTAGGGTTTGCAACACTTTATGGGATTCTTGTGGCATCTTGATTTGGTATTGTGTTTCCTTCTATAATTGTAAGTTTACATGTGTTTTATGTATGCCATCATCTCTCTTTACTTCATCTTAACTAAATCAAACAAGGATAAAGGTAGAATTCATTGATTTGCAGTGCTCTACCTAGGGTTTGTTTAGTTATTTATGTTTTTAGTTGTTTGAAGATGATCCCTGAGACTTTCTTACCCTCTTCAACTCCTCACCAGTATAAAAGCTTTCCATTTCATTCAATTTGAGGTACCAAACCATTTTCCTACCTCGCCCCATAGAGATCTCTGCAAAACTGAGCCTCATTCCCGGAACCCAAAACTGCCTTTCACATTTGAGCCAACAAAACATCATCAAATTCAATCAAAATCTTTTGAACACATACCTAGCCTAAAATCAGTCTTCACATTAGTCATCTCAAGCCTCATTGATCATATTTTGCTGAGATTGACAAGGAGAGAGCCCTCTCCCGACTTGGTAGGGCTTGCTACCAGGTTAAGCGTGGTTTGATGTTATCCTAGATCCTACCTTTCTCAACCTGAGGTATATTTAGCCCCTAACAAACAAACAAACAAACAAACAAACAAAAATTAGATAATGAATGTTAAGAGGGATAGGTTGTTGTGGGAAGAACTAGAATTGAATTGAACTTAAAACTTAACTAGATGTTTAACTGAATGGGAGGCTGATCTGAAGACCTACAAAAGCAACACTCTAGTTCACTAAAGGTGACACATACATGCACCCTCTACCAAACAACAACCTATATTTCTATCTAACTTCACCCTCGTTACCGAAGAGCAGACCTAGAAGGCATTATGCAAGTCCACTTGGTGAGATAGTGGGGGCTATGAATGAATTCAATTGCAATAAAAAAAGGAGTCTAAACAAATTAATTCAAACAATAGTAACTACCATATCTTCTCATGGTATCTTAACTGTAAAGACAAGTTATCAAAACAACAAAACAATATTTTAAGTAGTCAAACCAAACAAGAGGCACTATTGGGAAATACGTAACAAAACCAATCAATACAGTCATGGTATTTCAAGTGTAAAGACAAGTTATCAAAAGAACAATCATTGATAATTTTGAAGACATACAACAAAATGATTCTGTATATTTGATTTTTCAAGGATACTAACATACATATTGATAATTTGCTGTAATAAAGCATAAGTATTTTTGCCTTGTATGAAAGCATAATTTACAAATATTCTTATCTAAATGCATGCAAGAATTTTACAGGTTGTTGCATCTATGGCAAAAGGTAGTTATGCTGCTCGTACAAGGAGAAGTGGCAGGAGAGTGACAAGGGGTGCGCAGCTGCGATGCACATCGTCTAATGAGGACAACACAGGTGATGTCAATGTCAACAATGCCCCAAGGAACATTGTTGAGGATGACCATGTGACTGAAGCTGATGTTATCACATCATCAGCCATAGGACCAATGTCAAAAGCAGTCCAAGGGGCAAGTTCAACTAAAAAGATCAGTGCTATAAGAGGATGGAAAAAAGAAGAAATGTTAGTTTCAATTGACGACATATAGTTTAATGGATACTCAATTCAGGCATCTACAGAAAAACATGGTATTCCTCCCTCATCAATACATTATTCCATAAATGGACTGACTCATACAAAACGTAGAGGGCCTCTTACAGATATGACTAAGGAGGAGGAGGCCGAAGTGGTTGAGTGGTGTAAAGATATGGCCCAATTGGGACATGGGCTAGAGTTGATACAACTCAAATCCACAGTTGATCAAATTTGTCAAGGGAGGCCAAACCCATTCAAAGATGGGTTTCCTGGTAAATCATGGTGGTTTGGGTTTAAGAAAAGGCATCTAGAACTTGTATTGCGTACTACTGAGGGCCTTGACAGAGACATAGCATTAAATTTGTGCCCCATAGTTGTGCAAAAGTTCTATGACACGCTTTCTAGTGCTTACGATAAACATTCTTATGGAGTAGACCATATACGGAACTGTGATGAAACAGGTTTACAAGCAAGGAGGAATTGTGGCATGCGAGTAATTGCCAAGAGAGGGAGCCGAAATGTGCCAAAGATTTTGCCTAAGAGTAGGGAGTGGATAACTATTTTATGTTGTGTCAATGCAATTGGTACTTCAATCCCAGGATTTTATCTATTCAAAGGTAAAAATCAATTGAAAAACTATATACAGAACTGTGAACCAGGTGCATGCATGCCTGCACATCCCCATGCATGGATGACTAAAGAACTGTTTTTAAGTTGGCTTTTTCACTTTGTTGCATCGGTACCAGGTGGAGTCTCACCTAATAATAGACACCTATTGATATTAGATGGCCATGGGAGCCACATGGCTATACAAACAATTGAGGGAGCAAACAATTTAGGCATCGACATATTGACATTGCTTGCTCATAGAACTCACAGATTGCAACCCCTTGATGTTAGTGTGTTTGGCCCTTTCAAGAACTATTTTAGGTCAAAGCATGCTGCATGGATGGCAAAGAATCCAGGGGTTGAGGTGAAAAGGTTCGAGCTAGCAGAGCTTGCAAGTAAAGCTTTTAAAAGGGCTCTAACACCATCAAATGTCAAGGTTGGCTTTAGGAGGACAGGAATCTGGCTACTAAACTAAGACGCTCTTATGCATGATATTGGTTGTAGCCAGACGTTTCATGTGGATGGTCAGGAAGAAGGGAATGCCCAAATAGGTGTGGAAGTGCAAGAAGTAGATGACCAAGATGATGTGGTTGCAGCTGGTAATATGATTTCCCTCTCTCAAGGACACTTATACGATGAAGATGATGAAACTATATGTGAAACACAATATAACCATGAACAAATTCGCAGTAACATGGAGATCATTCCACCAACTCAAGAACATGAAACTCCTAATGTTGATATTGCTAATGACATTGTTGAACATGCAGTTGACAATGACCAATTGACATTTCCAAGCCAAGAAACCCCGCCATCATGGCTGGCAGAAGCAATGATTAATATGAATGCACATAGTTTCTCAACAACCAATGAACAAAGCATGAACGTGCCCTCACAACCAGCAAAATTGAACAGTGAAATTGTTCATTTTTTGTGGACAACAGATCAATGGAAGAAGATGAAGCACATAATGAGGCATCAAATGAAGATAATAATAAGTTTAATCAGTTCCATTAGGTACTGAAAGGGAAGTACCAAGCAATGACATGCAGGTGGGAGGGGTGGAGAAGATACTTGGCCGGTTCCTAAAGCTACCAATAGAGAGAGTATCAATGAAAAAAAATCAAGGTACACCGGGTAGTCTTCGTTTGGGCCGAAGCTCACAGTTACTCACATCAGAGGACTATATAAACCTGTTAGTTGAGTCTGAAAAAAAATAAATAAATTGAAATGTGGGAATTAAAATAGAAAAAGAAGGATCTAGTTAAGGAGAAGAAGGCAACAAGGATTGTTGCAGCGCAATGTCGAGCAGATGAAAGGCTTGAAAGAGATAAATCAAGGCAAGTAAAGGACCAACAAAAACAAATGGCAAGACAGGAAAAGGAATCAAGAAAGACACAACAAATGGTTGAAAAGGAATAAGGGATGATCAATATGGTTGAAAATGATGCAAGCATAGTTGATGAAACCAGGATTATTTCAAACTCATTGGACTCCATTGTAGATAATACACCATTATTCCAAGATCTCATAAACATTCAAGTGCCTCACTATCAAACTAAGGGTTTACCCACTTGCCTTATTCCTACCAGAGGAGGTGTAAATTCTATGTATTCTCAGTACACGCCTCCACTTAATGCAGGGGTTAGTAGTGCAAATGTGAGGTGTGGGTACTCAATTCCTCCATGGTTGGAAGCTGCAAATTGGACTCAATCATATGGCAGCATTCAACCATTTCCTAATCAACCCTTTTTAGGCAGGCCAACCTACTTGGCTCAAGAAGGTAACTCGGGAGTTTTGGTACTCAAGATTCTCAAGGCCATAAAGAATAGGGGTGTCATATGTTTTTGGTTGTAACCACATTATGATGTGGATTTTGGATGGATTGTATCTTTTTCTTGTCACAGAAACATTTTGTCTTACCTTACGTTGTTTTATTCATACTGTGTGCGGCATTGTAACCAAAATCAATTTCAGAAGGAACATCTATAATCTATTATAATGTAGACATCTCACTTGAGAATGCAAATGGTATTTTATGTTATGCATCTACACACCAAATGATTTACTCAAGTGAAAAAATGACAACATTTTTAGTTTACATTTCATGAGATTGTAGCAATACTTCATGATGAAACAATAGATAATGAACATAATACTATAATTAAAATATAATACAAATGGGTAATACAACTAATGCACCTAGCCAACCTCTGAGAAATCTATTGATTGATTAATTAAGTTACAAATGCATATTACTTTATAATAAAAGAGACACATGGCTACAATAAACATTATAGAAACATTGCTTAGTAAAAATCAATTAGCGAGATAACAATGCTAGAATGTCACATTTACAAGCACAAAGACAATTATAAACACGTTGCAACATAGAACTTAGCATGTCCAAAGCAATACCATCTAAGATAAAATCATGGAGAGATCTAGTAGAAACATTGCATTTTGGACCAAGGGACGTGGCATATCTTGGAACAGAGAGAAACCAGTAGCTACAAGTATTATCACAGACCTTACAGGGATTTCCTTGCACGGGAAGGAAGATAATTGACTACTTGCATCCCTTTCATTTTCTACTACACATTTTGAAATCTCCATATGCTATCTGGTTGCACACAACATTATGAAAGGAGTCTATTCACTCCTTGTCTTTTTTGTGAACGGTCACGAGTTCATTATGAAGCTCGTTGCAGTTCATAAAACCAAAATTAGCATTAATTACATACCTTAGGCCAAAGTTCCAATTGGATCATATTTAAGCAACTAAAGAACATATTTACTGGATATAAGTATAAGGGTGAAAAGCATAGTAGTTCCTGATGAATCATTGCACTGGAACTGTGGAACAAATGGAAGCAAATCTCAATAATTGATGTGTATAAATGTACAACCATGAAACAGAAGAAAATTGGAACAATTTTTGTATAAATTTACAATGATGAGTGAGTCAATGAATCAAACACGCTGACTGAAACCCAAATTTACATCTTATTACATTCACACTGCCAAGAATGTGATGGACACGACAGCTAACAACAGCATGCTAAATCACAAATTGCATGGACCAAAATCAAAGAATAAACCCCATTGTGATAGTAGACCACCTCTGAAGGGTTCTTAATGGCAGCTGCTCAAACCTAAGGTCAATTTTAGCATACAAACTGACCTCCAAAAACAAGACCTTCCAAATTTACATCTATCAAAGTCTGTTAAAAACTTTCTACATCATGATAAACAGATACCCATTTTAGATTACAATGGAAGTTCAAATTTGGTTGACCCATCAAAATCTGTTAGAAACTTTATGCACCATGATTAACACATACCCATTCTAATTACAACATAAGCTCAAATTTGACTAACCCATGGAACGCTTGTGTTAATTTAGACACAATAATATTATATGCAAATTATCTAACATAATTTTTAATTTGAATGATAAGAACTAAGTTGCAGGTTAATGTAATCTCAAAAGTGTTTTTTATTCTAGAAAATTTATAAATATTTAAATAAAATATATAAACTAGCTAGCATAAATTTAATTTGACAAAATAAAAAACGTCCAAGCATAATCTTAACTGAGTCTCAAATAATCTTGATAACATGATAAAACAACCTAATTGACAATTATGTGCTGATTGCCACCGAACAATTTTCCACATCACATGAACACGCCATGCAAGCTTTATATGAATTGACTTTCACGTAATCTTGATAATGTTATCACGTTATTAAACCCTAAACCCTAATTGACGATGTTGTGTTGATTTCGACTGAAGTTCTTCCCCATGACATGAACGAGTGTGTAAGCTTCTCATTATTCATTTATCCCTTAAATAACATGGTTTCTTTCATTATTTGTTTATTCCTTAAATAGCAGGACTTCTTCCATCAGTGACCTTCATTTCTAATAGTGAGAACTATCAGTTCCCTCGACCACCTAGGAAAAATGTAACTAATTCCACATTGGAAATATCTGAAGACATATAACAACAACATGCTAAATCACAAATTGCAAGGACCAAAATCAAAGAATAAACCCCATTGTGATAGCAGGCCACCTTTGATAGGTTCTTAATGGTAGCCACTCACATATGAGGTCAATTTCAACATACAAACTGACCTCCAAAAACAAGAAATTCCAAATTTACATCTTATTACATTCAAACTGCAAATAATGTGATGGACATGACATATAACAACAACATGCTAAATCACAAATTGCAAGGACCAAAATCAAAGAATAAACCCCATTGTGACAACAGGCCACTTCTAAAGGTTCTTAATGGAAGCCGCTCACACCTAAGGTCAATTTTGGCATACAAACTGGCAATTTCAGCATACAAACTGACCTCTAAGAGCAGCAATAGCAAAAAAAATACCAAAAACCTAAACCTACAAAACTCCAAGAGAAAAATAACAAAAATTCCATTAGGAAGGTGAGGTGTTGAAAAACATAGTGGCAATGGCTGGTAGGATTTTTCCTTCGAATAGACGTAGAAGCCATGTCCAAGAATATTCCATGCGAAACCTTCTCCAGAGCTTGCTAGACGTTCTCCAGAGCTCGCTAGACCTGCAACCAACTTGGAAAACATGAAAAAATAAAAAATTAGGCAATGGCATGAATATTAAAGACTGTGAAACAAAAATCATCAAAAACCTGTAAATTTACCTTCCACCTCGAACTGGCTAGATATTGGCATTGGCTCCTTCCCAAACAATAGGCGCGCAAATTAAACAACCACCAAGGTATGTGTAAACCCTCAGTGGTCCAGAACGAACAACATTGGCAGGCAGAATGAAACAAGAATAGCAGAAACGTTGTTCCGTTAACGAGCGTGTGCAAGCAGTTAAGCAGGGTTAATAGGCCAACAATGGCGGACAAGCCGCACAGGTAATGGAGCCATCCCATGCCATCATCAGTGGAGTGCTTCACCCAAACATTAGATCCGAACAAAAATACACAGAGCAAAGCATACATCGCGGCAAACAGGCGGAAGCAGGAGGCGAAAAGGGTTCAAATTAGGGTTATAAACCTTGACACCCACCACAACACGTGGTGCAACATGTCAGGTAGGTGTCGTACAAAAGCTTGTGAGAGCCACGTGCCAGTAACTGAGGTGGAGGGGAGGGCTCACAGGTAATGGCGGCCCTCCCCTAGATATAGATTTTTTTTTTCTTTTTTCTTTTTTTCAACTTGTCTTAGTATTGAGTTAGCAAATTAATGGTTATTGGATTAGATTATATCAATCTATTATTCTTATTTCAAAGTACAAATTTCATTGCAAAAATTTGCAAGTTAATAATTTAATGACTATTAAATCATATTATGTTAATTTATTAGTATGCTCTTGAAGTAGGGGAAAGTAACACCAAATAGTTGCATTGTTCAAATATTAGAGAAATTGCTTTTCGAGAGAAATGGATCTTCAAAAGGGTTGTTAGTGAGGGCAAATGTTAATGCACATGTAATGGAAGGATGCAATGCAGGAGTTTTTGAGTTACCAATTCTTATTTAAGTCAACCCCAATTAGTGTTTTTAATGGATCTCTTAAGAATAATAAAATGGTGATATATAAATAGAATCTTCCAATGATTATTGGGGTATAAGGAAATAGACTATTGGGGTAGAATCATTATGTATTGTGACATTTTCATCGATCATTGTTACTATTCAAATAGAGGTATGAAACTATTGATTCAAATGAACATCGAGTAGCTTATGTATCAACAAAGCAATTATTTGAAGACAAAAATATAACCGTGCATTGTTAGAATGAGAATTTAACCTTGAACCTTGGTGGTGGTTTGCCACTAAGAAATAGAAGTGATGGCCTCTACCTCAACACTATCTCCAAAATCACAATTCTCGTCTTCACCCTTGACCTTGGCCTATTTCCCCTCAAGTCCATGTCATGCATAAATATAAACCCATAAATAACTAGATTGAGGCTTCAAAATGATGATGCTTTTATTTGTTTTAAATGGGGATTCATATCTTGCTATTAGTCACATGTGTGTTTTTTATATCAATACTGCTCCAGTGGGTGGCTTTCTTGATGATGTCTTCTTACTTCTAGCTTACAAATTGCAATCCTTAATATGATGAATAGGTTGTACATAGATAGGTCACATCAAATCGACATTAAATACTTGGATAAATGTGTGGTCATTTAAAGCCCTTGATTTGTGAAATCTAACCCATCTAACCCATCCATTTCCATTCAATGCTCCATGGCATGCCAAACATAAAATGGCCATGACCATGGGTGATTACATCAACACGCAAATAAAGAGTTATCTAATGAAATAATATCTATCATAGAAGGTCATAAGAGTAGTGAGCCCAATTAAGTCCCTAAATTAGGAAGAAAACAATAGTAATGGAGAAAAACTAATGCCCAAATTAGATGGAAATTCGATGCAATGGAAGAGAGCTTTGACATGAATGTATGTCAATTGTTTGGAAGTTGTAATTAGTATACATGAATTCAACAAAAAATTCTAAAGGCTCCCAAGCCTTCGACGATGGTTGATCATGGAAAGAAGATGTTAATCAAAGACATTTCTAATCCTAGTAAATGATTGTTGAACTACCAAAGATTCAAAAAAAGAGGCAGACAACTTTCTTGCCTACAAAGGCACACTATAAAGGGGTGCAAAGGAATCCATGGGGAGAATTCATACCATATATCCATCTTAACAAGAAGCGTGGATGTGGCTTGGAATATTTGAGAGAATAAAAGAAGCAGCCTTGGTTTATGACAAAGCCACTCTAAATATGAGGGAAGGTCACACCTTTCTCAACTTTTGTCGTGTGGTGGTAGAGTCCCTCCCATGGGAACTCAAAACTAACTATGTTAGCTTCATTGCTTTCAACTTCCTAACCCCTTAACAGGTCAAATGTTGGTATATCAATGTATAGGAAAATGTCCAACAAATTGTTTTTAGAAACATTTCAACTATCTCCAAAACAAATTAATTTGGAAAGATATGTATTGGACGGGTACATAATCAAAGTGTGAATTTGTTTAGCCCATGAATGGTAAGAAGATAAGTGGATACTTTGATAGATGGAAATTGGACACAAATTGGATTCCAAGTGGTTATCGATAGATGACAAAGTTCTTAATAAAATTGTCCCCCCTAGAAAATGCATTTAGCATAATTGATTTTGCTCATTTAATTTTGTTGACGTCTTTTAAAAGTAATAATAAATTTTCCAACCTCCAAAGCACGTTTATATATTTTATTTACAATAAAAGCATTCATATCACTCCTATGTATCTTTTTTTACATTTTCTTTTCCAAAATTGGAATGGGAAGTGGTTGACCAACTTCCAAGAAAGACATAAACATAACTCACCTTTTAAAATAGATTAGTCATGACATGTCTTTGAAATATTTTCTTTATTTTAATGAAAAAATTGTTACTATATCAATTGAAAAAGGCATAATTATAGGAATCATTTCAACTACATATAAAAATGCATGTATACAATTCCTTCACTTAAAATCTAATTTATACATTTAATGATTGATGAAATGTTTAATCATAACATGTCAAGAAGTATTTTCTTTACTTTCTTTACTTAATTACAAAAATGTTGGTGATATCAAATGGGAAAGGTAGAGTTACATGGTTCATTTCAAAAGCATTTACAATCGGTAAAGTTAAAATCTAATTTATAGAATGAAGAATGGATGAAATAAGGATTCCTCCTTTCCAAAACGGGTTTGAAGTTGAAATTATTTTCATATATTTTAGCTTGCCATTTATTGTCATGGCAAAACATAGTACATACCTTGTGAATTGTAAGAATAAAAGCACATGTTTTGACATATTGGTGGGACATGTGATAAACTCCAAGTTGATATGGACAAACAATGAAGACCCAAATATAACCGCTTCCTATGTTTCATTTCAATTGCAAGGGGACTGAATTTAAAGGTAGGGATCTATTTCATTTTCAAGGTTTGTGATTAGTTTATCATTATTTTTATTTGAAATAGTAGCAATATTTTAAAATTTCATTATAAATCAAAGACAATGTAATGGAAATCTCTATCTAATGACAAAAATAGTCTTCTTCCACCTTATATTTTTTGGTAACCAAGATATATCTTAATCAAGATTTGAGTTTGTTTTGATAAATTCTTATTATGTTAAGCTATGGATGTTAAAATCTAGTTAGAAATATCGGTTGAATAATCCCAAGATTAAGTGAATAAAGGAATCAATAATATCCATCTATAATCCTATGAAATAGTAAATTAAAGTAATCTTAAGCATTTTTCCATATATGAGTTTGCATTAATAAACTTTCATTATATTAATATGGCATTTTGAGACAGGTATATATTCCTGACTCCTCTCCAACAACGCTCCTCTTATCCTCTCTTGAGAAGTCTCGGTTCTCTTGAGCAAGTAAAATATGGCTCCGAGCTTCGCAAAAATAACTGGTGGCTCATCCGCCTCTGAAGGGCAATCTCCTGCCCATATCGTGAGTGAAGCCCCAGCTCCCACTATCCAAGTGGTCTAGGACTCACTTGATGAAGCTTTGAAATTCTCCGAAAGTGCCCTAATTTGCCGGTTCAATGGTTTTTGGCCACGGCTTATAGCACTCCACAATTGGATATCGGAGGTATGGAAGCCTATCATTTCTGATGAAATTAATATCTACCCCTGTGCTAGAGGTTTCTTTATAGTAGATTTTGAAAATCCTGAAAGCAGACAATGTATTCTAGATTCCGGCCCTTCGTTTTGGGAAAAATCAGGCCAATTCATGAAGCCATGGAACCCATCATTCGATCCCTCTACAGCAGTGATAACCTCAGCACCAGTTTTGGTGAGATTGCCAAGCCTACCCTTGCATCTCTGGAATCTCTCCTCGCTAAAAGCTATCGGAAATGCAATTGGGAAATTTTACTGCAGGTGCCCAGAAACAGAGGAATATGCCAGGACCACCTATGCACGCATCTGTGTGGAAATGGATTTCAGTGCCGGATTCCCAGCTGAAATAAACCTAACAAGTAAAGACTATGTGTGGAACCAGAAGCTTGATTATGAAAGTGTCCTCTTCAGATGTCGATCGTGCTTTGAGACGGGGCATCTAGCCAAAAATTGCCCAAAAGCCTGTGAGAAAAATTTTGTTAGAAAAAACCACCACAGGTCTACATGGTGGGAAGGAGCACAAAAAGAACACTATACTGTCATCAAAGAAGAATATTCTAGAGAAAACTCTGAGTCACAAGAAATCAAGGAAGAAGGAAACAACTCTCAAAGCAAGCAAGAAGAAAGCCCGCCCCAACAAATCAACAGTTATGAGGATTTGAACACCGCAGAAAATAAATCTCCATTTAACAGCAAAGCAGATCTCCTAAACCAAACTTCTCCGACTATAGATCGCGAAGCTAAGACACCAATGTCCCAAGAACCAGAAGAGATGCAGGAGATGCAAGACAAAGGAAGTTGGAAGACCGTAGAGAAAATAAAGAAAGCTACAACACCAATCTCGCCAAGAAAGACGAGGAGCCAGACAAGTAAAAATTAAGAAAATTGTAGGTCCGATAGACCAATTTGGTCTCAGTGGACGTTAACCATCATCATCATCATTACGGGCTGGGTCTTCAGAGTTTTGTGGCTCCTCTCTAAATGCCACCGAGATCGTCGCTATTATGCAGGGACGTTCCAACATGCAGCAAAATTGAAATTGTGCAGAATGACTAGGCTGCAGAGATGATACAGAGGCAGCACGAGGCTGGGGAGCAGCATTAACAAGCCAAGGACCTATAGTCTCAGCCCGCCTCTGACTGCTGCGAGTGGTTGGGTAGCATCCGGAGAAATGAGCCGTTGAAGGGTAGGATGAGTCAGAGGGAACAAGTTAGAGAGGGACAAGGAGGGGGGGCAATCTTCCTCTGCTACTACCCCTCTTGTAGTGCATTCGATGACGCAAACGAGGCATGCTCACCTGGGCAAAATTGAGTGGGCGAGGATGAGAATGAGCAGTGCCAAAGAATGAGTGGTCAATGGGAACAAAAGGAATTGTAATCGGCGGTTCAGAGCAAATATTCAAGACCGAGGAACCAGTCTGTAGGCAGCATAGAAGACTCTGTGAGAAATGTGCACCATCCACCATCTTAATGCAACATAGAACTTAGCAGCGCCTCCCCATTTTCGTGCACTAACTCGGCTCTGCAGCAGCAGGGAGACAATTGTAGTTCAGAGGAGGTGGAGCGAGGGGAAGACGGTCTGAAGAGGCCATATTAAAAACCAAATTGATGAAGCCTCGACCCGTTCAGTTCATTAATGTGCCATTAATATCGACGGTGGCTTTCTGTATATGCTTCTGAGTGGAAGCGTGGGTGGCTAGGTGGCCTCACCACTTGCCAACCCAAGGTCGTTGCGTAGTACCTATGTGCCTAAACACCCACACCTGGGAATATTTTCATTAGTGTTATTGTGGAGAGAACTTGTACTTTTGCAACGCCATCGTATTTTCTTGCAAGAATGTAATTGTATTGATGAAAATAATGAAGATTGGTGTCAAGTTCAGCTTCTATATATTGTTCTCCTCCATAGGTCTATGAGTTTCCTTGGGCTTGGCCATCCTAGGAGCCTTGGAGCCATTTTTTATCATTTTATTTCTTTCTTTTCACTTCTTATTCACATGCATCTCTTGTTTTTATTTTTTTCTATTTATGCATTTAGTATTAATGATTTCTTGTTGTAGGGTTGAGTTTAATGGTTAATATAAGTTATTTTTTAGGAGAAAGCATCATTTAACCCTTGGAAAATATTTGGAAGGTCATAGTAATCATTGAGCTACTTGGATTAACTTTCTTATTCCCAAATCTAGATTTCTGGAACTCCTTTGTGGCAAAGAACAATAAATTTCTTTTATTTTTTAGAACATGCCAATGAGCTTGAATCGAGCTAGTTCCACTTGCATTAGATCAAAAAAACATTATAGTTCATAAAAAAAATTACCCCATTGCATTTTCACTTGATTAGGTTAGGCATTTTATAGATTTACTAGCTCACTAGTTCTCGAATTTCTGGATTTTCAACTAGTAATTTTCTGCTATTTTTTAGCATGGGTTAATATAAGTCTTTTTAAGTGATTCCACTTGGAATGCGGACCTAAGACATCCTAGTTAATAAAAAAAATTGTCCCATCCAATTTGGATTTGATTTTCTTGGTCATTTGATGAATTATAATTTCATATAGTAAATCTATAACATCCTGTAGGAAAACTTGTAGTGGCCAGTTTTGAGCCCGAATTAAGAAAGATCGTCATTGAAGCTGGTATTAGGCCTCTACTTTACCTCCATGCCATCAAGACCATTTTAACCCTCTTCCTCCATACCTGTCTCCCCTGCCAAAGAACAAGTGAGAATTAGCATTTGCATTTATAAAACAAAAAGATAAAAAAAAAATGAGTTCTTTTATATTTACACATGCACACAACAATTAGTACTCTCTAGATTATATTTCATGCTTAGATTATTTAAAACATCACATGTGACAAATAGGGTTAAAATAGGGTTCTCTTGCAAGCAAAGTGTGTTAATAAGTAGATAGAGGATTTCATGTTACTTTACAAGCACTTTTAAATTCAGTATTTCATTCTTGCAAATAGACAACATTTATTTTCTCTCATGACAGCAAAGGAAGGACACATTTTATGTTGCACATATAGTGTCAATATCTCTTAAGTTTGTACGAACCCCAGGTTGACAATTAAAGTCGATAGCCTTGGGAGTTGTAACATTCTTGCTACAATACCAAGGCTCATCACTTTTTGGTGCTGTTGTCAAGGAGGTGTCAAGGTATGCATTGTTTTTGTCCCTAGTTGATTCATTCCTTTTTATTTTTGCAAAAACAAAACATAATTGCATTAGGCATGTTTCATTTCAAAAATATAAAAGTGCATTGCATTAGTGTTTTCATTCAATCACAAAAACAAAATTTATCCAACACCAACCCACCCCCCATTTGAACATGTGGTGCAGTAAGAGCCACATCACCATCCATGTTTGCAGGTACAAGAAGAAGAGATGGTAAAGAATGTAAAGAAATGGATGGAGATGATAACAATGAGGAAGATCCTCTCGGATTCCACCTTCAAGATATTGATATCAATGTGTGCATGAAGAACATCCCTCCATCTTTTCTTCCAAAATTTCATGGCCTAAGGTCAAATGATCTAGAAACCATTCTCTTTGAATTTGAAATTGTTTGTAGATCTTATAGTTACTTATTAAAAACTCAAAAGCTAAGATTGTTTCTAGCAACATTGAAGGATAGAGCTCTTAAATGGTTCATGAGTTTAGGGACTAATTCAATAAGATCATGGAATGATATGCAAAAGATATTTCTAGAAAAATATAAAGATCATGATCTTAAGGAATAAATATTTAGAATGAATCAAAGAGAAGATGAGAACCTTGAAGATATAATAGAGAGGTTCATGTATAATGTTAAGAGGGAAAAACTACATCATTTAGGATCAGACACACTAAAAACCCTCCTACTTAGAACAATTAGGGATGAGTGGATTGATATTCTTGATCTCATGAGTAGAGGTGATGCATACCAATTATCATTTAAACAAGAACAAATTTGTGAAACATAAAAACACATATCAAGAGGAAGGGCAAGAGTAAGTCAATTAACATCAAGATCAACAAGTCAAGCTAAACTTGGAAATTTGCTTGATAACTTTAAAACTGAAATTCTTAGCAATTTAAGTGAAAAAGTAGAAATTTTAAGAATGCAAGATGAAGAAAAAGAAGATGTTGATATTTGTGTTATCCATGCAGAATCACATAATGTTAAATATTGTCCATCACTACCAAGGTTGAAGGAAGTTTACCAAGAGGACAATGGAGCAAATCAATTGCCAATGTAGCTATGTTATGTAGCTCCAAGAGGACCATGGCAGCCTAGTCAACCTAGTATGATGCAAGAGCATAATTCACAATTTCAAGGTTATGCATATACTCCACAAAGTAATTGGAATATACCCTTTCCTTGGAAATATTGGCCATCTCAACCTCAAAATAAAATTGGGCAACAAGGTTGGTAAGGAACTTATGGGAGCCATCCGCAATATCCTCAATATCCTCCACACCCAACTCCATGTTATTATTACCATTCACCTCCACCAAAACCACAACCCCAACCACATCCATCTCAAATATACACTCCCACTCAATTGCCTGTACCACCATTTCCAAACCCACACATTGAAGTAGCTCAACCCACTTACAATGTTGAGGTACAACACTTCCAAACATCTCCTCTTGAGCTCAATGGTTTTTACCATAGCTCAGGAAAAGTATAGCAAAAAAGAGATTATATTGATATCATTGAAGGACTATATCCAGAAGAAGAATATTCAAATGACAAGACCGCAAAATCATGGTTTGCATTTGATGAAGAGCATACATTAAAATCAGAGATTGAGAGAGCTCCCTCATGGTTACCATCAAATCTTCCATGTATTCAAGAGAACAATCAGCAAAAAGAGGAAGATTTGAAGGTCATGGTAGAATAAGACATGAAGAACGATCCAGATAAGCAAGAAAACCAAGGACATCAAATTTATATTGAGGTTTGGTTCCAAAAAATCAACAAGATGGAACAACACTCTCTTCTTCAACTATGCCTGATCCTTTCAAGGTCAAATCATTTGGTCTCTGAAATCTAGGTACATGTCAAAGCATACATTTGAAGCCTACACATCATTTTGTTTGTCATCTTGATATGCACATGGCTCCATTGGAAGTATTCTTATACTTGAAAGTGATTTTGTTTTTCAAGTAAGGTATGGTAGGGAAAAAATGAAAAATAAAAGAAAAAATAAAAATCTCAGGTGAAAACCTCCTTGGAGGCGCCTCAGATTGATTCATTGATTGAAAAAATCCATTAGATGGTCAATGGGTTGGAAAAAAAGAAAAAGAGAAAAAGAAAATATCCTAGGTGAAAACCTCCTTCGAGGCGCCTAGGCAGACCTACTAGTTGAAAACCTCATTGAGGCAACTAGTAGGCCTAGAAGAAAAAAAAAGAGAAAAATAAAAATAAAAAATACTTGCTCCATGTATCTCTTTGATGAATATAGGTTCTCTCCAACATCTACAAGGAACAAAAACAAGTCGCCACCAAAGAAAGAAAAAAAAATAGGTCAAACCTAGTCAAAAGAAGTCAAATTTTGACTTTCTCCTCCTTTGCTCAAATGCTACAACAAGGCCAAATCCATGCCAATCCATCACCCTCATCTATTTCCACGATCCACCCATCATTCTCGAGCTTTTCCCATTCAATTTGCTTCTTGTCCTAAAAAACTACAAGAAGGCTCTGTTTTACTACAAAAAACAAAAATACATAGAGCAAAAAATTATTTTTGGCATAACTTGAAAACTATGCATCCATTTTCCAATATGTTTTAGTGAGAGATGGATCTAGATGATGGTAACATGCTCAAGCAATTTTAACAAATTCCAGTGCACAGTTTTCAAGAAATCAGCCTCCATCACCTACAACCATTTTTGCATTTTCTCGATATCCATGCATCCATTTAAAAATATGTTTCATGGGCAGATGCATATGGAAGATGGTAACATTCCCAAGAAATATCAGCAATTTCTAGTACACGGTTTCCAAGAAATCAACCTCCATCACCTTCATGCATTTTTAGTTTTTCTTGAGATCCGTGCATCCATTGAAAAAAAAAATTTACGGGGAGGTGCATAATGGTGATGGAAACATGCTCAGAAAGTTTCAGGTCAATACATTCTATCGTTTGGGAGATATGGACAAAAAAAGTATGCTACAAGAGCATGTCATGCATTACTACAGGAGTTTCCTATAGTACTATAGGAAGTTCTGAAAATCTATAGGAAGGTCGAGAAGAAGCTACAAGAGGCAATATGATTGGAGAAGTGATTCAAAAGTTCAGTTATTCTTTAGGTAAGGTTGATATAGGTCCCCCCAACACCTGCACATCAATGTCAACTCAGCAGCAGCATGCATGTCTCTCCAACAACCATCAAGTAGGTACATGTATGCAATATTCTTGACCTCTTCCCTTGAGCATATTATAGTTAGAATTTTATTTTATTTTTCTTGCATGAGAGATGAGTAGGGGTGATTTTAGGGGCGAATGTTCGCCCTTTGGCGAAATTAAAGGGTTTTAAATTTTTAGTGGGTGAATATTTTGTATCATAGTACATTTTTACAAATCACCTCAAATAGCCACCTTATTTTAAGGGGGAGGGTAAAAAAGGTAAATTTAGCCCTTGAAATTAGGAATTACAACCTTCCATTCGCCCATTTTCAAGAATAGGTTTTATTTAAGTGAATCCTATGGGCCAAAGACCCAAATACCATATTTATAAAAGAGGTATGGTAAATTAATAAAAATATAAATAAATGAGAGGTATGGTAAATAAATAAAGCATAATTAATAAAAATATAAATAAATGAGAGGTATGGTAAATAAATAAAGCATTTTTTATATTTACTCATAAGTAACCTTATATACATGCAAGGGTGTAAACAAATAAAAATATAAGTAAAGTGGAGGTATGGTAAATAAATAAAATGTCTTTTTATACTTACTCAAAAGGTATGGTAAATAAATAAAAATATAAATAAACTAGGCGCATGGTAAATAAATAAAACCTCTTTTTTATATTTAGTCCATAACCCTCCTTCTATTTATGAAGGCTCAAGAAAGAGGTTTTATTTAAGTGAATCCTATGGGCCAAATACCATATTTTCAAAAGAGGTATGGTAAATTAATAAAAATATAAATAAGCGAGAGGTATGGTAAACAAATAAAACATTTTTTTATATTTACTCCATAAGTCACCTTGTATTTATGAACGGTATGGTAAATTAATAAAAATATAAATAAACAAGAGGTATAGTAAACAAATAAAACATTTTTTTATTTTTTTATATTAATACCATGCAAAAAAAACATTATTAACCCTAATATTAGTATAATAAAAATAAAAATGGCACATGGTATTGACCCATGGTATTCACCAAAATGGCACATGGTATTGACTCATGGTATTCACTTGGAATGTAGCCTATTTAAATGGGGGAATTAAACCAGAATAGATCCATCTTTACTCTGGATCTACTAACCCCCGAAAGGTATCAAATATAGGGATATGCAAACTAGCAGAGTGAAAAAATACTTGATCCGATCAAGAGAAAAAATGGATGTTGTAATTTAATGTATGTTAAACTTTTTAGCTTGGTTAAAATAAAAATAAAATAAAAATCAACTATTAATTATTATTTTTCATAAATTACTAATAGTAATTTTTAAGCTCTGGGTTTATGATAACCCATGGTATTCATGTGAGCATAGACTATTTAAAGGGGAAATTCTATCTTAGATCCATCTTAATTCTGGGTCTACCAAGTGCTCAGAGGGATAAATAGATTTCATCCACCTAAGAGTGGTAGATGTGGAGTTAAGATGGATATAGGTTGGTTTTTATGATAATGAAGATATTAAATAGACTTAGGAAATTATATTGTAAAAACATCTTAAGGTGAATGGTTAAAGCATACACATTGGACAAGTATACAAAATAAATCCAGGGCTAAAAGGAATGGATTGATTGCATTAGTCATCCTTCTATAACTTTCCAAAATATGCTGGAGTAAATAGATTGTAATTTGGGTAATTTTTCTAATTGCAAACGGGAACATACTTGTGTATTGGTAGGATGGTTACGAGGTCCCTAGAAGTGGAGTAAACAGATTGCAACTTGGGTAATTTTTCTAATTGCAAACAGGAACATAGAAGTGATGAATTTGAATTTTTCTTGGTTTTATATATAGTATTAGGTTTTTTCTCATGCTTTCTGTGAATGGCACGGGTGAATTTTATCTTACACCCACTAGGATTATCGATATGTAATTTCGGTAATTTTGATTTCAAAAGATATTTTAAAGAAATGCAATGATTTCATTTGTGTATTCAATAAACACAAGATTTTATAATTGAGTAAAATATTCGCCATGCCTGGTGAGAGATTCGCCAAAAAATTATATATACATATCATATTATTGATAAAATCACCTTCCATTTTTCCTATATACCATGGAGATTCGCCCATTTATTATACATGTAAATTTAGGGGACGTTCTTAAAATTTTCCCTAGAAGATACATCATATGGATGTAAACACAACCTTCCTTAATTGCATGATTGAGGAAAAGGTGTACATAGAGAAGCATGAAGGTTTTGAGACCTTTGACCGTGAGTGGCATGTGTGTTAGCTCAAGAGATCGTTTTATGGGCTTAAGCAAGCACCCCATGCTTTGTACACCGAGATAGATAGCTACTTTACTGGGTTGGGCTTCATGAAGAGTGAAGTGGATGCAACCATGTACCACATAGTGGTCAAAGGTAAATTCTTGATCATTGTACTTCATGTTGATGATCTCATACTGACATGTGATGATCAACTAATCAAGTCTTGCAAGGAGGACCTTACAAGAGAGTTTGAGATGAAGGACATGGGGCTCATGCATTACTTTCTTGGCATGGAGGTATGGAATGGAGATGGGGAGTTGTTTGTGTCTTAGGGAAAGTATGCCAATGAGATACTCAAGAGATTCTGCATGAAGAGTAGAAAACCCATGGAGACTCCTATAACAGGTAACTGGAGGAAGGAGGATGCTACTTCAGGGGAAGTAGTGGAAGCTAATTTTTATAGGTATCTTGTGGGTTCACTCATGTACTTGGGGAACACACGACCAGATATGTGTTATGTAGTTAACCAACTTAGTCAAGTGATGGTTAGGCCTACCAAGTTGTATTGGAAGGAAGAAAAGAATGTATTGAGATACCTCAAGGGCGCTTATCAGTATGGATTATGGTACAAATAGACAGAGGGAGTGAAGCTTCAAGGCTTCACTAATGCAGATTGGGCAAGGATTCCATCCGACTGGAAGAGCACATCAGGAGGGATTTTCAGTGTTGGGTTAGTGACAGTTTCTTGGTACAACAGGAAATAGAGATTGGTTGCACTTATTTCGGAAGAGGCAGAGTACATGGTTTTGAGTCAGGCATCATGTGAGGCCATCTAGATGAGGAAGATCCTAGTTGGTTTATTTGGTCAGCAAATGGATCCAACTGTGATTTACTGCAATGATCAGAGTTGTATCAAACTCTTTGAAAATCCAGTTTTTCATGATCAGTCCAAGCATATTGATATCTGATATCATCATCTCATAGATTGTGTATTGAGGCGGCTAATGTTGTTAGAGTACATTCCCATGAAGGAGAAATATGTTGACATTTTGACAAAGGCGTTGTCAAGGTGTAAATTCAAGTTTCACAGAGACAAGATCAGGGTAGTTGATAATCCCTTTCTTGTTGAGAGGGAGTGTTGAGAAATGGAAACAAGAAATTCCAGTTTAATTTGTCCTTGAATTAAACTGATAATTAAAATCGAATTATATTCTCATAGCAACTTGTAAATAGTTAATTAAGTTTAATGAACTTAATTAGCTTAGGAATTTTAAGTTGGAAGCCTTTATGAACTCATGTATATGTTCTCCCTAAGTTTTATGGGTCCATGATGAGTTTAATTGTGAGTTGTAATTAGATCACTCAGTTTATTGAGTTATGTTCAATTAAATTAGTTCCAAACTATTTGTGGAAATAATAGAGAGTTAACAGTCATTTGGTGCACTAGTGCATCCACAAGTGTCACTCTAGTTAACTGAATATTCCCTCATCAGAAACTCATGCATGTCGATTTTGAGAAAGATCTAGTTGAGACTAGAGTGCAAGGACAATGTACTATTGGTTGTGTGATTTATTGAGTTGTAAATATCATGCATGCAATCAGAGAAGAACCTATGTTTGGATTGCGCAGTTTTGGAAGCATGAATTCCCTTTAAGTACGGGCTATTCATCCTAGGAATTACGCAAGAGATTAGGGGCTTGTTGAGATGTTGAATAGGCTAAGGATTTGGCTTGAGCTAGCTTGTGATATGAGAGAGTTGAGCATACTTGTGCGGAATTGTTCTAATGAGAACAATCTTTGTATCTTCACTCATATTTCTGATATATGAAATAGAGATAGCGAGGTTTTGAGCAATGGCTTTCCCTAGATACATATTGTGTTATGTGCCATTGATTTATCTTCTTCATGTTCATATTGTTTTCATCGATCTATTGGCTTCCATTGGTTGAAAGTAGAAGTAGATTCTTGTCCTGTGCTTTAGTACATTGCATGAGCTTGTGAATCTACAGGATTTTCTACATTATGCTTTACCTAATTAAGAGAACCATCGCTGTGGAAATGAGTTGGAATCAATCACATGACAAAAAACCATGTCATAGAGAAATGAAGACTCTCTTTTTTCAATTGGAGGTGTCCATTAATGAGGAAGACGACTCCAAGATACATCATCCTCTAAGCCATACCTTAGGATATAAGAGAAGTCCAATGGAAGTTAAGGTAATAAGGAATCCTTGAAACCTACACAAAGTAGAAAGTATAGTGTTATTGATAAAGATTAACACCAAAGGGGAATGGGAATGAAAATAAAGGGAAATTAATGACTAAAATCATTCCATGAGGAATGGCTGATTAAAAAGGCTTTTCAAGGACATATTAATAAATCGTAGGGACAATCAAAGGTCAAAAATTGATAAGAATAGACTAGAATAACTCATGGAGGCAAGGGATAATTGTAACATGACTCAAGTGGAACTAGAGAGACTCCATGGGACACAAGGGTGACTCATCACATATGCTTTGAACAAGGGAAACAAACAGATGCTACCATGACTAAACCATGTGCCTAAGAAGCATAAGGCCCTCCTAGTATTTCCAAACGGGTTCCAAGAAGAGGAAAAAGGGGTATAATTTAGGAGAAGCACAAATTCCTCTTCATATTTCAAAAAGGGTTCTAGGAGGATGAGAAACACTTATACTGTTGAAGTAACAAAAATTCCTCCTACTATTTCCAATGGGTAACCAAGAGGATAGAACAAATTTAACCACAGTGTTTAGAGACAAAATATCCAAATAAATTTTGAGGAGAAAACCAACTGGGGAAACCTTGACTTTAATCGACTTAAGGTCTTGATTGTATCTCCTTTATTCTATTGGAAAACTGTACATTTAGCCACAAACATTTGAAAACAAATTTTAAGACCTTCCTAAAGTTTTTTTTGTCTTATTCCCATGGTAAGTCTTAAAAAACCTTGAATTTCCTCCTATATTACAAGGGTTCAATTCTTAAAGGGCACATATGCCATGAACTATTGATGACATGAATAGGAAATTTATATGTAATTATCATTTTGTTTAGTTGTTTATAATATGGACACACATATGTTATGGGTCGTCCTTTTTTGTATCCATCACCATCAGTGGAGAGAAATAACTTTGGGTAGGTTGAATGATAACATCCTCTAACATTTCTTGAGTCATATGCTTAATCTCATGCTTTTGTGCATATGGTTACCTCTTAAGGCCTAACGTTAGGTGGTACATTTCTTGGTTGTAAATGAGTAGTGTGGTCATGATCTCAAGTAGTTTGAATACCCTTAGGCATCTCTCAAAATACCTTGCAATGGTTGTTGATAAATTTTTAGAGATCCACTGAAGCAAAGGATATAAATGTTTGACTATTTAGTTAACGCAATTATGCAATTACACCATGATTTCCATTTTTAAGTAACTATGTCATGTTGTAAGAGCTTATCACTTTAGAGTGTTTCACTTGGATGCCTTTGAGTTCAATTACCTATCCTTTGGAGGAAAATATCATGAAAGGATCTTAAAAATTAAGAGCCACTATTTCCAATGATTATAACCATTGAACCTCCATTAAAACAACACCACCCATTTGGATTGAAATCATAGGATTTTCCAATAGATACTCCTCCATATTGAGCTTAATACTAAGACAGTTTCTTGAATAGTTTAGATACCTCCATCTACAATCATTACTTGAAACTTTTGTTCTAGAAATACAAATAAATTGACATTTTTTTCTAATTTGTAATTGATGAGATTATGGGTACTGTCAAAATCAATCAACATAGCTACTTTTTTGTTTTTTATATATTATTATATCTTTAGGTTTTTTGAATTGCTAATGCTATCCAATGTGTGACAAGAGATAATTGGATCAGTATCTTCTAGCTCTATATCCTATGATGATTATGATTCTTGATCTTCTTTTCCTTCACAATATATGTAGAATAATATCTTCTCTCTGCATTTATGCCATTTATTGTACTTGTCACAATTAAAACATAATCCATGTTCTCTTCTTTCATCCATTTGTTGAGGTGTCAACCTTGTTAGCTAAGTGATGTTAGGAGAGAGAATATGGTTATCTATATATTTGTTAGTGTACATTCTTCTAATGGCCATATTTTAATTTTCATATTTTCTTTCTAAACTAAAAGCATGTTGTAAGGATTTAGGTTCCAAGACGCGTACCTCATTTTGGATGCTTTCCTTCAAATTTTTCATAAAGAGATACAACAATTTATCCTTTGAAATATTTTTTGCCCCGACACTTAGTTTTTGGAATTGCTTAATGTGTTTTGTAATTTGACATTTTTGCAAAGATTTATCAAATAAATAAAGAATGTACTGCTTTTAATATCCCCATAATGTTATATCAATTCATCCATAAAAATAGACTAATATAGAATAAAATATAAATTCATTTTTTGATGGATCGGAACGGGGAGCAGTAGGCGATTAGGGTTTCTGTGAGATGCCCTTTGGCTTCTGCAAACTCTGTCACGGTAGGCCTGTAAGGCTCTGCCCGTGGATCCACTGTGTATCCCAAACAGTAACTCATGACAAAAGGAATAGTCCACCTGAAGAATGTCAACCGCTAAGGGGGGGGCCTCTGCCCCTCCCCCAAATCACGTCGATCACAAACAGAAGGGATCGGCTGAAGCGTCAGAGGAGAATCAATCGGATATCCCAGAGGAAAATGCAAATTCCAGAGGTGATGAAACGGTTCAAGGGGAAAAGCACCTAGCCAGATCAACCACATGCAAACCTATAGCCACTGTCATTCCCACGGTGGAGTTTCCCAATCACAGAATCAATGCCAGAATTCAATACATGAGGGACCATGCTCTAATCAGCAAGTTCATTGGCATTTGGCCAACGGAAAGAGCTCTCAGTAGCTGGATAAACACAAAATGGGCTCCAAAGGGACACATATCCCTGCACCTTGGTCCTAAAGGGTTCTTCACAGTGGTCTTTAACTGTCTAGAAGATCGAAATCCTAGATGGAGGGCCCTATTTCTTCAACTCGGCAAGACTGTATCTCAGAGCATGGATAGAAAGATTTAACCTAGATAAGGAAGATCTGAGCTGCGCTCCAGTCTGGATTAGGCTCTACTCGCTACCCTGGGAATACTGGGAAGAAACATCTCTGAAGGAAATAGGAAACAAGCTGGGCGAGTTCATCAAGGCGGCGGAAGACACCAAATACTGCAGATTCACTTCCTACGCCCGCATATGTGTCTACATGGATCTCAAACAACCTCTGCCAGACAAGGTAAGATTCAGGCATGAAGATTCTAAATGGATACAAATGATAGATTATGAGCATGTTACTTTTAGATGTAGAAAATGTCATAATCTAGGGAATCTCTTCAGAGATTGCCCTCTAAATAGGAATCTGAACTCTAGCACAAATGTCGGCACTTAGGAAAAGGATGGATTCACCAAAGTAGTCAATCGCAGGAGAGGTAACAAAAAAACCTCTGCCAACAGCAAAACAGATCAAGCCCCTAAAGCCAAATCCCCAAAGCCCAACAGCTTTGAAGTCCTAGCTAATCTGGAAACGCAAGATCCGGATCAAGAAATGCAAAAAGTCCAAGATCTAGTCCGTGAGCTACCAGAAGGTCCGCCACAATAGTTACAGGAGTCCCACTCAAAGAAAATGCACAGCCCTCACACTGATCCGCTGGCAGAGGCCTCTCACGAAATGGAAATGGACGCCCCTGAATCAAGCTCAAAGTTACTAAAAGAGACAGAGGTAAGCCACCCAGAAATCCAGTTAATGGAGGAAGATTCAGAAAATATTGATATAGGAGAACTAGATATCCTCAGTCTAGAACTAGCATGCAAAACAGGTAACTTTGACAAAATACCGGAGAGGCAACTGGACAAGCTAGAAGAAGTCCTGCAAAAAGTGCACAAGAAAAATTCTCTTGGTGTGCAAATAGGAAGCCAGTGGGATGGAAAATTCATAACGAAAGACAGTAAGAAAAGAGGAAGAAAAACCACCTTGGAAAGGACCATAAAAATCAGCGAAGTGCTTGTGGAGTCAGGTCGTTACGCGAAGCTGACCAAGTACTTTAACCTCCATCCCAATCCTTCGCAATGAAGTTGATCTCCTGGAATATAAGAGGGCTCAACAGCCCAAGAAAAGTAAAACTCCTAAAAAACATGCTTATGCAGGAAAAACCCAATATTCTCTTTGTGAAAGAAACTAAATGCACTGTGCAAGCTCTGGAAAAAATAGCAACAAAAGTGTGGCCAGGAGGGCAAGTTACAGCAGTGGATGCTCAAGGCGCCTCAGGGGGCTTGGTGATCCTCTGGGACTCAAGAGTGATTCAACTCAGCAACATACATGCCAATAAAAACTTCATGCAAGCAACCTTCCACTTAATCGACACCAACATTCATGGTCACCTCACGAATGTCTATTTTCCTCAAGAATCCCTTCAAAAAGCAGAGATTCTAGACCATCTTTCTACCCTCAACTCCAATAGACTTCACCCTCTTTGGATAGCAGGGGGAGACTTCAACATGATTGTAAAAATGGAAGAAAAGCAGGGGGGCAGAGACAATGGCATCAAAGATGGGCATCTCCTCAAAGATTTCATCCAGTCGAACTGGCTCATAGATCTCCAATCAAATAACGGCCTCTTCACCTGGACCAATAAAAGAGATGGCATCTAGCACATAGCCTCCTGGTTAGATCACTTTCTTATTTCGGATAACGCGCCTTACCTAGGAGGAGATATCATTGCTTCAATCCTGCCAATCTCAGGATCGGATCATTGGCCTATTGCACTCCAATGGCAGCGACCAGGTAATTCAACTAAACATCCTTTCCGCTTTGAGAATTTTTGGCTAACTCATCCAGATTTCAAGGACTTTGTCAGACAAACTTGGATTAAATACAAACCCACGGGAGAATCCAAAATGGCCACCTTTCAACAAAAATTGAAATTCCTCAAAAAAGAAATTAAGCACTGGAATCATACTACTTTTGGCAACATCTTCAAAGCCCAGGACGTTCTCAACCAGGCAATGAAGACCATCCAGCAAAGGATCATCACTGAAGGACGTTTAGAAGAACTAACAAAGCAGGAACAAGATATTGAGGAGCAAATTCTAAACAGATCTCAACAGGAGGAGATTCTGTGGCGGCAAAAATCACGAATCAGATGGCTAAAGGAGGGTGAAAAGAACACCAAGTTCTTCCACAAAACCACAGTGCAACGCAGAATGCATAATCTAATTTCCCATGTCTACAACGACCAAGGTGAAACAATAGAAACGCATGCCGGCATAGAAGAGAATTTTCTCAGATACTTCAAGAAAATTCACCAAGAACCAAGTATCAACCGAACTCCAGCAATTGAACAAATAGTGAAGCAGATTCCCAAACTGATCACCGATGAGCATAATCGCCTTCTTCTTCAGCCGATCCTCTTAGATTAAGTGGACAACGCCTTCAAGCAATTAAAAACAGGTAAAGCCCCAGGCCCTAATGGGTTTACCTCAGATTTCTTTCATCATTTTTGGGATCTCATCCAAATAGAAGTTTGGCAATTGGTTGAAGAATCTCGGGCCTTAAGATGGATGTACCAGGGACTGAATGCCAAATTCTTGGCTCTCATCCCCAAATCAGAGGAAGCCAACACACCTGACAAATATCGTCCGATTGCTCTTTGCAACATCATCTACAAAATTGTTTCAAAGGTCATCGCCACTCGGTTGAAACCTCTACTCCCTCTCATCATTTCGCCAGAGAAATTTGGGTATGTGGAAGGGCGTCAAATCATTGATGGAATCATTCTCACACATGAGATAATTCACTCATTGAAGTGCACTAAAAAGCCAGGTATGTTAATAAAAATTGATCTATCTAAAGCCTTCGATAGCATCAGTTGGAAATACATCCAAAAAATTCTTATTGCTTTTGGCTTTGACCCCTCATGGACCAGATGGATTCTCAGCCTCTTAACGTCTACTTTCTTCTCCATTCTCATCAATGGCATCCCCTCTGACACCTTCCGTCCCTCCCGTGGAATCAGGCAAGGCGACCCTCTCTCCCCTTTCCTCTTCATCATAATTGCTGAAGGTCTAGGCTACTTCCTCAAATCAGCCAACATTAATAGTCGTCTGAATGGTCTTTCATTCAATGGTTCCCCCTCCTTTACCCATCAGCAATTCGTGGACGATAATATGCTGTATGGACACCCCTCTGTCTAGGAAGCCCGTATTTTCAGAGACATATTGTCCTCCTTCTCGGATGCCTCAGGAGCCCACATCAATAAAGTCAAGTCCCAAATTTTCTTCTTCAATACTCCTATAGCTACTCAAAGATCCATCACCCGCATTATAGGCTTCACAATCGCAAACCTCCCTTCTAAATACTTGGGTGCCCCTCTAATCTCCTCTGCCCTCAAGCACTCCTCCTGGACAGATCTTTTAGAAAAGCTTGAAGCCAAACTCTTCCTATGGACGCACCGGGCCCTAAACTTGGCTAGTCAAGTTATTCTCATTAAGGCTGTTCTTCAATCCATGCCTCTCTACTTATTCTCCCTTTTAGCAGTGCCTAAATGGGTCCTCAAGGCTATCCGGAACCTTCAGCACAATTTCCTTTGGGGCAGCTCTGGTCTCAACAGGAAATGGGCACTAATCAAATGGGAAAGAGTCTGTCTCCCCAAAAAAGCCGGAGGAATTGGAATCATAGATCCTGAACATAGCAATACAGTAATGGGTGCCAAAATATGGTGGCGCTGGTTGGCTCACCCAAATACTCCATGGGCCTCCCTGTGGACGGCTAAATATACAAGTAATAGCCCTATTGAAGATCGAATCCGCATGATGGAACTCAGCACTAGATCCATCATATGGAACTCAGCCATCCAGCACAGATATCTAATACAGCAGTACAGTTTTTGGGAAATCAAAAGTGGAGATACAGCTCGATTCTGGGATGACTCCTGGCAGCAACTCCCAAAGATCGCAGATATCATGCAGGACTTCCCTATCCCTCCACAAAGATCCCAACCCCCGGAAACAGTCAATCAATTCTGGGACACAGCGTCCACCCACAACTACAGAAAATGGAAGTGGATCGATCACATCATTAGAGGAGAAGAGTATGAAGCCACCCGACCCCAGCTTGTCGCCGAATTGAAAAAAAGGCAAATTCTTATAGCAGCAGGAGCGGACATTCTTAGATGGTGTTATGAAGAAAAAGGGACCTTCTCAGCCAAAGAGGCCTATAAAATTATAACTAAGGACAAAATCATTGGGGATAAATTATGGGACAGGATTTGGAGCCCTTCACTCTGGCCAAAAGTGTCCACTTTCCTGTGGCTCCTCTCTCATAACAGGATTCTCATGTGGGATAACCTCGAGAAAAGAAGTTTCTCTGGCCCCTCAATTTGTCCAAACTGTAAGCAAGCAGAAGAAACAGCCACCCACTTACTGCAAATGTACCTCTGGGGCAGGAAACTATGGGAAAAAGCAACCTTCAGATGTCAAAGAGACAATAGGGTGCAAGGCAATCTCAATGCCACACTACGCAACTGGAATCAGGCACCTTATCACAACAAGCTTCTGAACTCTCTTTGGCAACTCATTCCAGGTCTCCTCATGTGGAATCTCTTGAAAGAGAGAAACAGAAGGTTATTCAAAGGCCAATCCCAGACTCTGGAACAGATTTGGACAATCTTGCATAAAAATATTAAGGAATCTCTCTCTATCCAAACATGGGCAGCAGAGGAGTTTCCCACAGAGCCGCAAGAAAAATCAATATGGGACAATTGGAAAATCTCCCTATCCCCTAACCCCAACGCTTCTAAGCACCTCCCCACCAAGATCAAAAAATTAACAGTATGGTCTACTCCTTCGCGCAATGTGTTTAAACTTAACTTTGATGGGGCCTCAAAGGGCAACCCAGGACAATCTGGATATGGCGGAGCTTTCAGGGATTTCCAAGGCACCCCTCATCTCATTTACACAGGCACCAAGGGATGGGATACTAACAATTCGGCGGAACTGGAAGGTCTTTGGCAGGGCCTCATCCTGGCTAAGGATCACAATCTCTTTCCCCTCATCATCGAAGGAGACTCTCAAATCCTAATCAACATGGCCACAAAACTTCTCCAAGGAGATCCAATCCATAAGGTTAGCAACAGTTGGAGAATGGCGCAAAGATTGGAACTTCTTAGAAACTGGCTTTCTCCAAACCAGGCAATCTCCTTCCAACACACAGTTAGAGAAGGAAACAATCTGGTGGACTTTATAGCTAATGTTGGAGTGGAATCGGAGATAGATCACTATTCTGGTCCCACACTCACCACAGTCACAGAGGAACAACTACTGGAATTCAAAAATTTAGTGGAGCAAGATCGGCCTCATCTGCAGGCAGCTCACCCGGATGCGGGTGTCTCTTCTGGCATTCAATAAGTGGAATCCATGAGGCATGCACAGCCAACAGCTGGCACGCTCTCACGGTGGAAGGTAGCGCCAGAGGCAGGCTACCATAAAATCCCGACGCAGGTGAGTAACTGCAATTCAATGCAGCATCAAGCTCCGCGTACTGTGATATCGATTCATGAAATTGAGCGCCATGACGGGTCTTTATTTCACCCTGTTTCGCCCAAACACTCTATGCAGAAGTCTGGTTCAGAGCATTCCGCCCTCTTTCGTGTTGGTTTGTTCAATCTTGGTAGAGGGGAAGGTCCCAGGCAGTCTTGTTCTCAGAGGCAGCCTGGGACTCATAGTATCGCCACTGTGCTCAGCACTATTGTGGAAATTCCCCAATTTCAACTCGGTTCTTTCGCCAGTAAATGCCGAATTATCATTTCAGAGTGGAATTTTCAAACTTATGACAAAATCTGGGCAGTTCAGGGCGACGTGGGTTCTTGCTGGGAGGTACAAGCCTTCTCCTTGTTGTTGAAGTCTCAAGCCTGGGTGGGATTTCGAGACTCTCAGGTGGTTGTGGTTTTAGTCTGGTATCTGTTACATCTCTGTTCATTTCGTGTCTGCCTCCCTTTCATTTTGTTTCGTAAGCCTTCCTTGTTTAAAATGCCGCCCCATATGCGTGCTAAGCCCAGGCGAGGAAGCTCTGTTGGCCCTCACGGAAGGCGGGGAGGGAGGGGAGGCCCTGAACCTGAACCTCGCCGCCTATCCCCTATGGCCACAGTCGTGCCCTCCATGCCAACCTCTGATGACTCTGGCCCGTCTCTCACCAGCTCTCTGCACTCATCCCGCTTCTATTTCCACAGCCAGCTTAACAGGCCGACCATCTCTGCCCTGGTCACCGTCATTTTTTCTGAAGAAGCGGACAATCAGGCCAGTTCGGGGGCTGCTTCCTCAGAACACTCTCCCTCCAGGACTGCCAGTTCATCACAGAGCCGCTTGGTGGAGGCGCATTTGGACGTCTCTGTAGAGTCGCAGGACAAGGCAGACCCGGAAAAACGCCAACCCCAACAGAGCGCTCCCCAGAGGCAGACTAGCGACCCTCAGCCAATGACGGAGCCCACAATTGACAGTGAGCCGGCGCACTTCACTGGAAATCTCCTCTATCCTATTCTACTACCTGGTATAACTGTGACAGACGTGGAGGACAACGTCATGATCGAATGGGTCAATCTTTCTAGCGCCCAGGACGAGGTTGGAAAACATGACAATGCACACTCCAAGTAAGTTTCTTGAAGACTCAGGGATGATTTTCAGTTTTGTCGATCCGCTACTGCATGACTACAGATCCAGCAACCTCTCCAAACTGTCGCTGCACCTTCTTTTGGCCCTCTAATTTTGTTTTCCATCTACTACTTTCAGTTTCATGTTGTTAAATTTTGATAGACAGAGGTCTCAGCATTTTTTTGTAGACTCTGATCTTCGATGTAAACATCTTCTGCAAAGCTTTTTTGAGAGAGGTAGAGCTACAGCTCCCTCAGAGGTGTATCCTCTTGTACATATTTTTCTTTCTTTTTAATATAATTAGCACAGTCTTTACCGAGAAAAAAAAATAGACTAATATAAAATACAATATTTTTTTCTTTTCAAAGTCATTGATACCAAATAAATTGATCATTTTCTAAATATTGTTGAGAAATCTAGGGGAAACAAGTATAGGATACTTCTCTTAATTTGATAATTGCTTGTGACGTATTTTTAGTTTACTTGATTAACTTCGTGTCTCCTTTATTATTATTAGTGTTTTCTATCATCAAACAACTACCAAATCATAAATAATAATGAGACAATAGGACACAATATATAGAGAATCAGCCAAGGCCAAAACCTATCCAACTGAGAGGAAAACCCACCAAAATCCTTCTCTTTTATATAACTTCAATTAACAAATTCCAAGACCTATGACTCTTGACCAAGACTCTCCAAGGCCAATTCATCCTTCCTTCTTGATGAAATTTCCTTACACAACTTCCAACAACAAACTTCAACCTTCCAGCAACTTCAAACCCCGCAACAATTTTTTCAACTTCAACCTAGCAGCTTCATAGCTTCGATTTAGAGGCAGCTTCGATGTAGCTTTAGAATTTTGTGCAGACTAGAAATTGTAGAAAACCTAACGAAAAACGGAGAGAGAGAGAGAGAGAGAGAGAGAGAGAGAGACCCAAAAACTTCTATCTTGATCTTGTTCTTCATCATCATCCTTTTCCAAGTTCTATCTTGTGGAGATCAAAGTTTCTTGAGTGAGTGTGCAAATGAGGTCAAATTCCTTCTTATTTATAGGCTTAAGAGGGGTAAAAATTGTTATATTGAGGCCGACTCGTCCCTTCATGTATGCCAACTTGAACTATGTTCCATGACGAGGTCTTGGAGGGTTTTTTGACTCTATTTTGACTAAATAAAAATTTATTTACAATATGTAACATGCCCAAATGGGTCTTCAATACATGAAAATGACTCAATTGACTTTATGACAAACCTAGAAGCACTCAATGGGTTCTTGACCTAAAAATAAATTTCCCTTGAGCATGAAACCCATGCCTTAGGAACACAAATAATAAATTTATTTTTCACTTTTCATTAAATAAATAAAATCACGATTACCTATGCCATTATGAAGACTGAACCTAGTCACATATTTCAATAAATACAAGGATGAAAGAGTTACCTTTTGTAAGTTTGTTACTTGTTGTAGATCAAATAATTGATCCATTTCAAATATACACATTATAGCATCTTTACTATCAAACTTCTTCATCTCAATATTGGTAATTAAGTAGTTACTTGGTGACGCATTGAACACCTAGTGATTTGGATATTGAAGTGATGAATGATTATGATTCTAAGACTTTTATTTCCACTACATTTTCATGATTTTATTGCATCTTGATATCTCCTTTAGGGAGTTTCTCATCAAGGATACATGAGAACAGGAAGACATGGACATCTACAACTCTTCCATGTTAGTTTCCATGTGTTCTTGATCTTCAACCATATTTTTTTTCCATATTTTTTTCCATCTATTTCCTATTTTTATGCATTTTCGATTCCATTTGTTTCATATTTTCACTGATCTTGTTTTCCACCTCTCCAATCCAATGAAAATTTTCTTCTCTTTCTTCTTAAGTTGTGGTTGAACTCTTTGGAGGTTTAGTTGGTGAAGTAAATTTTGGAGAACCCTTGGGAGCCATTTTAGAAAATAGTAATGCTCATCCTTTCCCTCTTTATCACAAATTATAAATCACCTAAAATGGATCTTCCAATCAAAAGTTATGCCAATTGTAATTAGTTATACACATTTCAACCCTAATTTGGAGACTATATGGATGGCCAATTTTTTTTCTAAATGTATGTCTAATATTCCATCTCTTACGATTCTGAAATTTGTTTCTATAGTATTTCAATATATCTTATTTTTTTTTAATTTCATAGTTTGAAACTTCACCAATAAAATTTATACCAAAATTTTCCAAATGATTCGTTTGAGACTAATTTCAAGATTAGTGAAAAAACCTAAATTCCAAAATATATATCTCATAACCAATTCAAAATTTGAATTTTTCTTCCACGCATAATCTGTTATATTTCCTAAAGATTTTGAAAATTTAAGAGTTTGAAACTTCACCAAAACATTACAGCAAAAATTCTAAGATGACTTTCAAAATTGATTTTAAGATTAGTCACAATCCTTATCTTCCACAAAATATATCTCCAAAATCACAATGAACCATAATCTAATTTTTTTGACCACATATACACTAATATATATCCTCGATCTCTTGAAATTTTACTATCTAATACCTTCCTAGAAAACTAATAATAAGAATAATAATTATAGAAAAAAAAAAACAAAACAAAACAAAGATGACTCATTTAACACTAATTTTAGGATTAATCACAAACCTATCTTACCTAAGATATATATCCAATAGTATAACAAATTAAAACTTAAAAATTTAATCACTTTTATTATGATATTTCTTTTTAGTCTCCTCAGAATTTCATTCTCTAAAACTTCCTAGAAAAAATTATAGTGAAAATTCCAAGATGTCTTGATTGAAGGAGTAAAATCCTAGGATCATAGTCTCTAATACCGTATGTTAGGAAATAAATATAAAAAATTACAGCTTAAAATAGAAAGAGAAGAAATTCCACACATTAAGAAATATATTAAAGGAGGTTGAAATATAAACCTTTTCGAGGGGGAAACCTCCTTTTACAATAAAACAAATGTAATAGAATGATATGAGATCATTCTAAAACTAGGTCTTCTTAGTATATATATATATATGAGGCAAATGATACAATTACAATTAAAGTTTCTAGCCAAAAATACTAATATAAAAATAGAAATATAACCACTAGCTAGGGATTTACATGGGGTTTTATTCTTAATGTTGTCCTTTGAGATAACCTAAGGTCAATTAGTTATTCCAAAGCATATATAGTGTTTTATTGTTTTAAATTATTGGATGACCAGTTAACTATTTTATAAGCAGGTGCTTTAAACTTATATAGATTTTTGATAAAATGAAAGGATGTTCATTAACTGCACATGGTTAGTTTGATTTTAATGGGATGGAGAAGTAGAGTGTGAAGAGGTATAACCGATTTAATATTCAAACTGAGTATTTAACCATTTTACAAGAAGAAATTAAGAAAACAGTGCTTTCTTAATCAACAAAATATAATCAAACTATTATAGAGATCTAGTGTAATTTATATTCAAAGAGGAATTTACACTAACAGATAGTTCTGTAAATTATTCTCTTATTTAAATTACAACTTCACAGAGGATTCAAAATGAAACTGAAATTCAATTAAATTTTAAATCGGATAACTGCAAGAAACTTAATTTATATGAAGAAAACATAATGAATAGACAAGATGAAATACAACTCACTAAGAGACAAACCATATGAGGCAAATCTAGAATCTTTTATTATTTCAAAAATTCTCTAGCGTAGTACAATTGTGCTTGATAACTTGTTCAAGGGTTCAACCCATAATAAATCAAAGGAGGAGTTACTTATACAAAACTTTACAAAAGATCTACAATCTGTTTGGAATAGAATACCAAAATAGTACAAAATTATAAAAATAGAACAATATAATAGGAACCGAAAAACTGTTGAAGAGGTGGCTCTATCCTTTGGGAATCTATTGATCGTTTGGCCTCAAAATACTGATGAGCTGTCCTTAAAACACTGATGAGTTGTTATGTTGTCAAAATGAGGAATTACTCAATTGTTTCACACAATTGATCCCATCTTTGTTCACTTGGGATTTCTACATTTACCATCTTCTTGAATGTTTCATCCACCTTTGTATATCTTTCGAAATTAGGCTTGGTGAGAAACAAGTGCTTGATTTCATTTAAGATGATTAAATCAAATTCCAAGGCTTCTATAAAAGCCCTCCCTATTATCTATCCTTTAACTCCTACAAATTTGCCTCTGTCTACTGCAATAGCACATAACTCCTTGCAATAATCATCTAATCTAATCAACTTATCATCCAAACCTACTAACCCTGGAAATCCTTTCTGATTTAAAACATTAAATTTTTAATGAAATCTCTTGACAGAAATGTCCAGGGTTTGACACTTAGTTTCTAATTGATTGATCAAATTCCTTTTCTGTAATACCTTTTTTATCTCCAATATGGTAGTTGTTCTGTCATAGATTTTTAATTCTTCTAATTCCTCTTTTCTCTTTGAATTTAAAACCTTGATCATATTTGTGGTTTCTGTTAGCTTGGTCTTCAAGGTTGCTTTTTGTTCTTCAATCACTGCTCTACACTTAGTAACGAGTTCCTAATGCTCAAAAATTATCTGTATGGATGGCCATACATCTGTCATGGATTGACTAATTTTTGTAAAAAATACTTTCCTTGGCATGAGCCAAAGTGTATGCCATCAGAGACTCACTCTCCAACTTTTGGATTTCAAGTTCCAATTTGTGAGTCTTCTGCATTTCTTGCAGATACTTAGAATCATTTTTCACTTTCTGTAGTTCTAAAATTTAGAATTTCTGAAGTAGTTTCTAGTTTTGCTGCTTCTATATTGATAGTTCTTGTGCTGATCTGGTTGGGTCAGTTGTAAATGACGAACTAGGCTCTACCTACAATTGCTATTGGGGCTATTGTAATGGGCACCATGGAAAGTTGTGTTGTTTTCTTCTCCTTCAATAGCTCTTCAATCTACTCTTACATTTTCTTCAACTGTATATTCTGCTCAATGATAAGCTTGAGCATATCCTCCTTTTATTGTTCAGTTTCTGCCATATCCTTTGTCATAAGATCTTTTGTTGAAGGCAACATCAACTATTTCTTCAATGCAACAATATCTACATCTTTCTTCTTAAGGAGTAGTTCTGCAACTTTTACGTCCTTGGGATCATATCCCACTTTAATCACAGAATCCTCTAGTGATTTTATTTTGTTGTCTTTAGCTAGAGAGGATATTTTTTCTAGCTTAAGTTGGAACTAAACATTTGATATAGCAGTCTTGAGTTTATAGAGAGACATGGTTGTAGTTTTCATAGTCTAAAACAACATCTCACCAGTCTATCTGTGTATGTCCATCTGGTCAATTGGATGGATTTGACTGGTGTCAAATGAAAACACAGTCTTCTCGTAATCAAATGGTGATTTAGGGAATGGAATCTAGGTCTGCAAGAAATCCATTTGCATTATGCCCTTCTCAGTGTCAAAAATGGAAAGGAGCCTATGTTGGGAGGTGGAAGTTTGCTTCCAGAACTAACTGTACACATTGGACTTTAAAGCCTCATGTTTCTGCTTAATTTCTAGGAACCTTGAAAATATGTTTTGGTCATTCGAAGTGTTGGTTCCTATTGACTAAATAACTTGTAGAGGCTCTCTAGAAGGTGAAGTTGTAGGAGGAGTAGTTGAAGCACTAACTTTGGGAGGAGTGGTTGTAGTACTAACTCCTACTGATGTAGACACTTCTGGATCTCCAAGATCAATGTTCAATGGTGGATTCTCTTCTGCTAATGTGACCAAGTTGACTTTAGGCTTCTTTTGCTAAAAAATGAATCCTTTCAGAACATGTTCACTGGATGAAGTTTCATCTCTAGGCCTTTTTTGTTGCTTTCTCTAAGAAACTAGAGTCTGTTCAGTGGGAGTAGACACAACTTTCTCATCTGCTTCTTGAAGAGTCCCATCAATCCATGTTTCTTGATTCATAATTTTTTCAATTTTTGTCCTTAGATCATTGTTATAAGGAGTCATCTTGAACCTAATCCTTAAAGCAGAAATGATGCCAAAATGATCATAGGACAAGGTGAAACTAGGCTGGAGATTCATATTCTTCAATAATGCATCCACCTCAACACCAGTTGATCTGGTGTTGCAAATAAATGACCCAATTTATGCTTTAAGCTTAAAATAAGACTTTCTTTTACCTGATACAAAATGTACCTCATCCATGTGAATCATCTTCTTGAAATATTCTAGAGAAAATATCCTCAAAGGAACATATTTGGGTAGATTGTATGGTGCAAGCTCACAACCATATATTCTTATCTTAGTGTAGTTCTGTTATAAATACCAGTCACCAGTTTTGGTTTGTTCACTTAAGTGTAGGATCTTTTTAATTTAATTCCCAATCATGGGCTTTGTCTGATTGTTAAGGAGTTGTATCACTAGATGCATAAATGCATCCTCAAATTCTACAAATGATGAGGTGGTAGAAGTTTCCCTGACCATTTCTGTCCAGTGAATCATTCATTGATTCACTCCTTGTTCATCCTGCTTGTTGAGTTTGATAGGTAACAGATCACCCTATTGGAAAAGCAACATGTATACAATTACAGAGTTGTAATTGAACACTCCCTGCATAGTGAAGTTCATGAATTGTTCATGTATATTATCAGGTAAGAATTGGCTATAATTATACATGAATGTTGGTTTTTGGTATTTATTAAATATGGATAAGAAACCAAGGATAACCTCATCAATGGACTGGTCATCAGGGTATCCTAACAAATAGGAACAAAAGGAAATGCAATGTCTAGAGGCCTAGGGAAACATGGCAGATGAATAAGGTGGATTTCTTTTGGGCAATTTTGCATCCTCGGGAAAAAATATTTCGAATATTTGGGCTCTCTATGGGAAGGTTAACTTATGGCACAGATCCATAAGTGTTGCTGGTGAAAATTGAGTCAAAGAGTCAATTTGAGGAATTAAGAGCCTTTCATTTATGTTTTGAGCAGAAATGGTTATCAGAATGTATCCATTCTAAGCTATGATTGCCCTTTTCATAGGATCATATTTGGCTTGACACCAGGTAATAAGGTCAGGGAATTCATGTGTCTTTAGGAAACTATAGAAAGGTAACAGGGACTCCCAAAACCTAATCGAATATTATTGGTTGAGATAATTTTGTTTAAGCCACAAGTGTAGTTCATAAAAATCAAATTCACACTTGGCTTTTGCAAATTTGAATAGTGAATCAACAATCGGGATGTGGTAAAGGTCAAGCTGGGTCGAGGTAACAATACTTTGCTCTGTGGTTTTCTTCTTGGTTTTTTCTTTTAGTGCCATGGTGGTAGACAGGAAGAAAAATGGTTATAAGTGACATATTGAGCAAAAAGCAAGAAGCTCTACAACACTGTAAACCTACAAACAATTGAAAATAATGAGAAGAAAATGATAAAATGGCTGGTTTCATTTTATTTATAATATGCAGGAAGGGGTAACGGTTTTATTGATAACTATAACAACTTTAAATGCAAGGGAGAGGGAATGCAATAGATGGATACAACGGGTATGGAATAAGCGTGTAAGAAGGTAACGGATGGGAGGAATAGGTAACGGATATGTGAGGTGTCAGCTCAGGATTAGTGGAGGGATAATGTCTTTTTGGTGGGGTGAAAGAGTTGTTGGCAGAGCAAAACCGTGAGTGGTTTGCGGGGGGTAGTGAGTTGTTTGTGGTTTTGAGCGAAGGGGGTGTAGAGTGATGTGCCAACACGTAAGGTCGGGGCAACCGCCATGGAAATCACTTTTTAGACCCCACCGCCCCCACCCCCAATCGTGTTAACGAGAAATGGTGGAGGGAGGTGTGAAATCTCTCCTCGCCATTTATCTAGGCAGGGAGTAGATCAACCATCAGATCATGCATTCTTTTTACAAAAGTCGACAAGACTTTTTTGTTGTTTATGATTTGGGTCAAATCAAGCTTACGCATTATAATATAATTGAAATTCCAAAGTTTATATTCAAATAATTAATCCCAATGAAGTAATTAATCATATATTAACACAATTTTGACATTTTTCTGATGTGGCGCATTTGGACTTGCAACCTTTGCATTTATTTTTTTATAAAGATGAAGCCTTTGTTTTATTTTGCTTCCCTAACATTTTATTTTTCTTTTGCCTTCTTTATTTAGGGCAGCTAAATCCTATCATTTTATTGATATGGATGCCTATAAAATATCAAATTGTCCTAACATTTTAGTTTTTCTTTCTTTTGCATCCATATCCTAACTTATCATTGTTAAAAAAAAATTGACTAATATACTAACTTATCAAAAACAAATTATGTTACAACTTCGGCTCTAGCTGTGGGTTGCTTCCCCCTGTGGGATGCAGAGAACAAGAAAGTCCAAGTGCCTTCTCCTCAGGCTATGGAGTCTTTGCTGAATAGATACTCACTTGCAAAAAGAAATTCAAAAATAAAATGAACTCTCCGTATATTTACAGATGATGAATGAATGGATGAAAAATTAATAGTGAATGTAATGTTTCAAGTATTTCCCATTGACTGACAATGAGGAATACTCTCCTTCTAAATTATGTAGGATGAATGTATTGTTCCCTTTGACTTCTGCAATGCTAAATGGACCAAACAAAAGGTTGTCAAATTTTGCATGTTTGCCTTTATCTTCTCTCCTTGTATCCCATCTAAGCACTAGGTCACCTTTCTTGAAATTTCTTTTTCTAGCCTCTCTGTCAAACAGTTCCTTCATCTTATTTTGGTATTTCCTTAGCTTGTACTGAATTTCATCCTTGTCTTCATTCAACTCAATAATTTTATTACTATTTCTTGAGAAATCATCATTTTCTTCATAGGGTTCCTAAAGGAATCTCATAACATGTAAAGCTAAATGAGTAGGAAAAACTACTTCCTTGCCATAAACTAATTGGAAAGGAGACTTTCCTGTTGACCTCTTAGGAGAAACTCTATTTGCCTAAATTTCATGGATTAGGTGGTTGTCCCAACTCTTCTTACGGTTTTCAAGTGTCTTCTTAATGACCTTAACTAAGCTCTTATTGGAGGACTCTGCTAGCCTATTACCCTGTGGATAGTATGGTGTAGAATGGTGTAATAGGATTGAATACTTTTGACAGAACTCAATCATTTTAACATTGTTAAAAGATGTTGCATAATATTCAACAATCTGTTGAGGACATCCAAATCTTGATAAGACATTTCCTTCAAGGAATTTAATCACAATAGTATCAGTTGCATTTTTAACAGGTATGGCCTCTAACTACTTGGTAAAATAGTCTCTAGCAGTTAAAATCCATCTGTTCTGATTACTTGATTGGGGATGCATTTCCCCTATAAAGTCCAACCCCCATTGTAGAAAAGGAGCATGAACCAATACTGGAACCAAAGGAAGTGTTGACAGTTTCTATTTTCCTGCAAATAATTAGCATGGTATGCAACTTCTTACTCTTTCTCCAACTTCTTTAAAAAGTGTGGGACAGTAGAAACTTGCTTTTAAAATTTTTGTAGGTTGTTTCTCTCCAGGCATAGTGTCCACCACAAAACCCTACATGGAACTGATCTATAAGTCCCTCAGTTTCTTTTTCAGTTAAACAAAGAAGAAGGATATTAAGATTGTCTTTCCAATATAGATTAGCATTGATAATGCAATATTTTACTACTTTAAACTTCAGGGCTTTCACTGCTTCAAGTCAAGATCAGCTGGACATTGAAAATCCCTAAGAAATTGCACAATATCAGAGTACCAATCAGAGAGTAGAAATTTCTGATCTATATGGACAAGAATGGCTTGATCTGAATAAATAGGTTTGTGTGATTTCTCCCTTTCTGTAAGAGGAGGAGGTTCTTGTGGTTTCTTCCCTTCTGTAAGAGGAGAAGGTTCTTGTGGATTCTTCCCAGATGAAATTGAGGAAGATTCTTGTGGATTCTCCCCAGATGAAATTTTAGAAACCAGATTTATCCCCAAATAATTTGTAATTGGATTTAGCTAACAATTTGGCTAGGTCTTGGCCCTTTACTAGTTTTGTGGTCTTAATTTCAAGGTCAAATTCAAGGATTTTAGCAATCCATCTCCCTCTTGTTCCACCAGTATTAGGCTGGGTCAAAATAGTTTTAACAACATGATTAGGGACATAAGTTGTAATGTGTGAATGCAAGACATAGGTTCTAAAGGCTTTGAGGGCTTGGATTAAGGCATAAGCTTGTTTCTTAATAATATCATACCTAAGTTTAGCATCCCTCATGACTTTGGAAAAGAAGGCTATAGGTTGGTCGTCACCATTTGTGTTCTTCTGTAAAAGTACATCAGTTAAGATTGTCTCGGATACAAAAGAAAATATGCTAAAAGGTGAAGAATAATCAGGACTGGCAAATGTAGGGGCCTCATATATAGCCTTTTTGATCTAATCAAAAGCATATCTAGCTGAAATTGTCCATTTCACTTCATCGTTTTTCTTTAGCATATCGGTTATATCCTTAACTATCTCTGTATGATTAGGGATGAACCTTTTGAGAAAATTTATCTTCCCAAGGAAGGTTTGTATCTCTTTCTTATTCCTTGGTAGAGATAGGGTCTGAATAGATGAAACTCTCTTTGGGTCAATTATAACTCCCTCCTTGGAGATTATATGCCCTAGTAATTTCCATTCCTTTACAACAATTAAAGATTTCTTCGGATTGATGGATATGCCAAATTTCCTGCACCTGTCAAAAACCTTTCTCAAGTGTTTTAAATGATTTTCATCATAATCAAAGAAAATAGTTAAATCATATAAATAAATGACAGTAAATTCATATGTTTTACCTACAAATGCTAGATCCATGGCTCTCTGGAAAGTGGCTCCAGCATTTGTCAACCCAAATGGCACTCTAGCATACATAAATGTACCCCAAGGAGTGGTGAAAGCAGTTTTGTCTTGGTCAGCTTGACTTACCATGATCTGGTTGTAACTAGAAAATCCATCTAGCATAGAAATCCTATTTGCACCTGAAACTTTCTGAAATACATGATCAATTTTGGGTAATGGATAGTTATCCTTTAAAAATGATTTTTTAAGATTTCGGAAGTCTACACATAGCCTAATCTCACCATTTTTCTTTCTGATGGGAACTAGGTTGGCTACCCAGTCAAAATACCTTAAAGGTACTATGATATGAGCATCAAGCAGCTTTTTAAGCTCTTTCTCAATAGTTGGAAGTAGTATGGGATTGATTCTTCTTAGTTTTTGTTGAAAGGGTTTTGCTTCTGGTTTCAAAGGAATCTTATGCTCAATCAAATATTTATCATAAGTTTTTAGCTCATTATAAGACCAAGAAAAAACATCTTTGTAATTTTTAGGAAGAGTCAAGTATTTAATTTTTACATCCAAAGGCAAGGTTGATGATAATTTAACATTTCTCACATCATTCAAGGTCCCAATATTGCATTCTTCAATTTCTTCTTCATGTGAGCTAAACAAGGGGTTTTTAGAAACATCATTATTATCAAATAATTTTTTCAATGGAAGTAATCCTTTAGGAATAAAATTATTAGATAATTGGATGATATCATGATCAAGAATTTTTTAATTGAATGAAGTTTCTGGACTTTGGTGATTTGATTCCTGAACATCTTTTTGATCTTCTTCAATTTGCATATTTTAAAATTCATCAATTACTTGAAGGAAAGATTTTAATTGTTCATCATCCTCAAAAATCTGCCAGTGTTTTAGGTTATCAGGAATTGATGGTCTATACATGACATGAATTTGGTACTCTAACAATATTGGCTCAGGGATTTTGAAAGAGCTTGCTGAGACAGATAGTGAGTCAGCATGCTTATTTTCATCTCTGGGTATAGCAGTTATGTTAAATCCTTGGAAGAAATTTTCAATTGTATCCCAAGCCTCATTTTTATAGGACCTAAGTCTTGGGTGTTTTGTTTGACATAGATTTCTAACATGCTTCACCATTAGCTCAGAATCAGAAAAGACACTCAATTTTTGAACCTTTAGACTCTTAGCTAGCTCAAGACCAAGAAGAAAAGCCTCATACTCATCCACATTATTTGTGACCTCAAATTCAAGTTTACATGACTGAGTTATGTTTCATTTGTTTGGTGAAATTAGAACAATTCCTTCTCCTGCTCCTTCCTTTGAGCAAGAGCCATCAAAATAAAGTTTCTAGATATATGATTCTAATATTTTAGGTTTGGAAACTGTACTTTCAATGGCAAGTTGAGTGTTTGATTAATTTTGTAAAGATAATTGAAATCAACCAAAATCCTGATCAACTGCATAGATCGGGTGATTTTTTGCTTGATCAGACCTACAAACAATATGAAGGAATTTGACTTTCCTATATAACCTTAAATGTTCACCTCCATAGATTGGAATAGTAGCAAAATACATGTCCATCTGAAGTGATCCTCCAAGTTTAGCACAGCATGATCTAGACAGGAGCATGCCAAACTTGGTAGCAATATCAGTGACAACTATGTCTGAAACTATACTCTTGACAAGTATTTGGGCTAAGGTCACAACAAGGTCTTTGATCAATCCTAGGCATGGTACTTTCTTTGAATCAAAGGTGTAAATATTATGATAAGAGTGGATAACTTGTAATTGAATATAGTCCATAATTACCTTTGGCATAAGGTTATGAGAAGCTCCAGAGTCCAGTATGAAGCTTTACAAAATAAAGTCATGGACTTTTAGAGTTACATAAAATGGTGGAAAATTTTCATCAATCATATCAGAACTAGGGCTAAACAGTACTGAGGGCTTTTAATCCTGCAAACTAATAACATCTCCCTTAGCATCTACACTAGAGGATTGTATCCATTTAGACACTTTATTTTTATGGTTTTTGGAAAGTTCAGCTAAAGGGATATGAATCTTGACCCTTTCCAATTCCTTTTCAATATATTGAAAGTTGTCAAAATGGCCTTGTCAGATGAAAAGGTTTCAGTGGATGACTCTATAGTCTAAGGTGTTGGAGTTTATGTTTGAATAGATTTTACTGCAGGTTCAATTATAGTGGTATATTTTGAAGGTCTACCTGGACCTGATCTAGGTCTTAGATCATACCTCTTATTTAATTTTACCATCAAAAATTCAGAGAATGCTTGGTATTTTGAAAGTTGAGCATCTCCTTGTTCTTTTTCAAAAGACTGGGGGGAAGATGAAGGAACTATTGCCATTTGTACTACTGAAGAATCAATATTATTTATATCTTCAGTGATTAAAGGGCTTGTATCCAGTGGCTATTGATCATCAATAAACTAGGGTCGTTGAACGTTTTGATCAGAACCTCGTCTCTGAAGAATTTGCGTTTGAGGAATTCTTCGGAATTTAGTTTGAGCTTGAGGTTTGACAGTAGTTTTCTGAGTAATTCTAGGTTGTGTTTCAATTTTAGAAATCATATTAGAAAGGTTTCTAAGTAAATATGTAATTTCATCAATTTTTATGATCTTCAAGTTTAGATTTGGAAGAAGATGAGTCCTCAATCCTAGCTTTTAATTTTCTTTCTTATTTCTCTACTTTAGCTTTAAGTTTGCCAAAAACAAACATATTAGCTTCTACCTCTATAGCATTTGTTTGCATGTCTTCCATTGTGTTAGATACCCTTTCTCTTAGCATGACTGCAAAGTCATCTTCAAATGCTTTGGAAAATCTAACTTTTGTAGTTGTTACTAGTGGTTTACAATCAACAGGAATTTTATGATAGAGTTTATTAAATCTCTTGATGAATTCATCAATTGGTTCAGCATGGTTTCTCTTCAATTTAGCGAGAAAGTAAACGGGATCCTTATTTACCCCCCATTGGTTTTTAAAGATAGTTATGAGCTCATTCCATGTTGTAATAGAGTCAGCTCTAAGTTGCCTAAACCAAATCCTAAAATTTCCTTCTAAGGATTGCACAAATAATCTCATATAAACATCTTCATGTTCTATGCTCATATTGTCAACAAAATCTAGGAAGGATGATACACAATCCTCTGCTGAGGGACCTGTTTCTCCATTAAATCTTGGCAAATTCTTTAGATATCCATTAGGAAAATTTGTCAATTTTCCAGGGAGAACTAGAGAAACATACCTTACTTGCACAATGGGTCGAAAAGCCATATTGGTAGGAGGAGTCTCGGGTGAGTGAGTGGACGATGATGAGGAAGAGGAAGATGATGAAGATGAAGGTGATGAAGAGGAGTCGGTAGGTTTATTAGTATGTGGAGGAGAAAAAGAGGGAGGAGACCTCTTTGAAGATTTCAAAGGGGTTTTGATAACCAACTTCAGAACTCCTAATGGAAAGTCTTCCTTATTATCAAACAGAGGATTTGAATAGACAGAAAATGTCTCTTCAAGATTAGTAGAAGTTGATGGAACAGAGTAAGGAGTTAGAGAAATGAAGTCTGTAGGTTTGAATTCAGGTAAATTTAAACCCAAATCTTCTTCATAAGAAGGTGACTTTATAGGAATGGATGGGACTTGATATGACTCAAGTGATTGTATTAAAAAGGCTGATGGAATATCTAATCCTCTTGAATGGAGTTCAGAAATCCTCGGTGGTAGTTCAGTCCAATCAGGATTGGATGGCACAAATGAAAAAGGATCTACAGATGATATGTCTTCAGGGTGTAAAGTTGAAGAAGAAGAAGAGGTTTTATGTCTTATCCTTGAAGAGGCTCCCCTAATAAGTATTTCTGGGTCTGGTAGAGGGTTAACAATCTCCTAATCAGAATGTGATCTAATATGCTTAAAAGGAGTAGCTTGGACCAGTGGAATCTCCAGGTGAAAGATTTTGACCTCTATCCTATCCTTTATTCACCTTAAAAGAAAAGAGAAAATCATTTCCCCAAGGAAAATTTAACTTTCAATCCTTCGCTCCCTGGCAACTGTGCCAATATGATGTTGTCCTTTGAGATAACCTAAGGTCAATTAGTTCTGCCAAAGCATCTATAGTGTTTTATTGTTTTAAATGATTGGATGACCAGTGAACTATTTTATAAGCAAGTGCTTTAAACTTGGATGGATTTTTGATAAAATGAAAGGTTGTTCTTTAACTGCACATGGTTAGTTTTATTTTAATGAGATGGAGAAGTAGAGTGTGAAGAGGTATAATTGATTTAATATTCAAACTGAGTATTTAACCATTTACAAGAAGAAATTAAGAAAGCAGTGCTTTCTTAATCAACAAAATATAATCAAACTATTAGAAAGATCTAGTTCAATTTATATTCAAAGAGGAATTTACAATAACAGATAGTTCTGTAAATTATTCTCTTATTTAAATTATAACTTCACAGAGGATTCAAAATGAAACTGAAATTCAATTAAATTTTAAATCGGATAACTATAAAAAGCTTAATTTATATGAAGAAAACATAATGAATAGACAAGATGAAATACAACTCACTGAGAGACAGACCATATGAGTCAATTCCAGAATCTTTTATTATTTCAAAAATGCTCCAGCTTAGTACAATTTTGCTTGATAACTTGTTCAAGGGTTCACCCCATAATAACTCAAAGGAGTTATTTATAAAAAACTTTACAAAAGATCTACAATCTCTTTGGAATAGAATACCAAAATAGTACAAAATTACACATGTTAGAGCCTAGATTGACCTCAAGCTGAAGGGAGGCAATCCTAGGATAACCACAAACCAACCTTAACCTGGTAGCTAGCCCTACTAGGTCAGGAGAGGGCTCTCTCCTTGGAAATCTTAGTTGAGATCACTGCAAATATGGATTTTAGGCTAGGTATAGTAGCTCTAGGATTTTTTCATTGATAGTGTTGGGTTTTTGTTGGGTCAAATGGAGTAGGCAGCTTTGGGTCCGGGAAACCAAGTGAGGAATACAGGGTGTTCTATGGGGCGAAGTAGGTAGGTGTTTTAGCACTTGAAATTGAGTGAGATGCTAGGTCTAAGACTGGTGAGGAGCTGAGGAGGGCATGCAGAGCTCATGAGTCCTCTTCAAACAATAGAAAACATCAAAGGCTAAATGGATTCCCAAGGCAGAGCATTGTAACCAATGTATTCTACCTATCTATCTTGATTTCATTTAGTTAGAAGAATGAATAAGATTGTGGCACACATAACACATGAGAAAAACTAATAACATAAGAAGAAAATATACAAAAACAACTCATTTTGAAATTAGGCTTGGTGAGAAACAAGTGCTTGATTTCATGTAAGATGATTAAATCAAATTCCAAGGCTTCTAAAAAATCCCTCCCTATTATTTGTCCTTTAACTCCTGCAAATTTGGCTCTGTCTATTGCAATAGCATATAACTCCTTGCAATAATCATCTAATATAATCAACTTATCATTCATACCTACTAACCCTGGAAATCCTTTATGATTTAAAACATTAAATTTTGAATGAAATATCTTGACAGAAATGTCCATGGTTTGACACTTAGTTTCTAATTGATTGATCAAATTCCTTTTCTGTTATACCTTTTTTATCTCCAAGATGGTAGTTGTTCTGTCATAGATGTTTATTTCTTCTAATTCCTCTTTTCTATTTGAATTTAAAACCTTGATCATATATGTGGCTTCTACTGGCTTGGTGTTCAAGGCTGCTTTTTGTTCTTCAACCATTGCTTTGCACCTAGTAATGAGTTCCTGTTGCTCAAAAATAATCTATATGGATGGCCATACATCTATCATGGATTGACTAATTATTTTCCAAATACTTTCCTTGGCATGAGCCATAGTGTTTGCCGTCGGAGACTCACTCTCCAAATTCTGGATTTTAAGTTCCTATTTGTGAGTCTTCTGCATTTCTTGTAGCTACTTAGAATCATTTTGCACTTTCTGCAATTCTAAACTTTGGAATTTTTGAAGTATTTTCTAGTTTTCTTACTTCTATATTGATAGTTCCTGTGCTAATCTGTAGGGGTCAATTGTTGTTGATGTAGACTCAATGGTTGTTGATAACGAACTAGGCTTCGTACCTACAACTTCTATTGGGACTGTTGTAATGGGCACCATGGCAAGTTGTGATGTTTCCTTCTCCTTCAATAGCTCTTCAATCTGCTCTTCCATTTTCTTCAACTGTATATTCTACTCAATGATAAGCTTAAGCATATCCTCCTTTTGTTGTTCAGTTTCTGCCATATCCTTGGTCAAAGGATCTTCTGTTGAAAGCAACTTCAACTATTTCTTCAATGCAACAATGTCTGCATCTTTCTTCTTAAGGAGTAGTTATGCAGATTTTACGTCCTTGGGATCATATCCCACTTTAATCACAAAATCCTCTAGTGATTTTATTATGTTGTCTTTAGCTAGAGAGGAGATATTTTCTAACTTAAGTTGGGACTGAACATTTGATAGAGTAATCCTAAGATTAGAGAGAGGCATGGTTGTAGTTTTCATAGTATAAAACAACATCTCACGAGTTTATCTATGCATGTCCATCTGGTCAATTGGATGGATTTGACAAGTGCCAAATGAAAACACAATCTTCTTGTAATCAGATGGTGATTTAGGGAATGAATCCGGGTTTGTAAGAAATCCATTTTCATTCTGCCCTTCTCACTATCAAAAGCAAAAAGGAGCCTACATTTGGAGGTTGAAGTTTGCTTCCAGAACTAACTGTACACATTGGACTTTAAAGCCTCATTTTTATGCTTGATTTCTAGGAACCTTGAAAATATGTTTTGGTCATCCGAAGTGCTGGTTCCTGTTGACTGAATAATTTCTAGAGGCTCTCTAGAAGGTGAAGTTGTAGGAGGAGTAGTTGAAGCACTAACTGTGGGAGAAGTGGTTGAAGTACTAATGTTGATGTAGACACTTCTGTATCTCCAAGATCAATGATCACTGGTGGAGTCTCTTCTGCTAATCTAACCAAGATGAATTTAGGCTTTTTTTGTTGTAAAAATGAATCCTTTCAGAACACCTTCACTAGATGAAGTTTCCTCTCTAAGCCTTTTATGTTGCTTTCTCTGAGCAACTAGTTTCTACTCAGTGGGAGTAGACACAACTTGCTCATTTTCTTCTTGAAGAGTCCCATCAATCTATGTTTATTGATTCATCAATTTTTCAATTTCTGGACTTGGAGTATGGTTATAAGGAGTCATCTTGAAACTAACCCTTAAAGCAGCAACGATGCCAAAAGGATCATAGGACTAGGTGAAACTAGGTTGGAGATTCATCTTCTTCAGTAATGCATTTGCCTCAACACTAGTTGATCTGGTGTTGCAAATAAATGACCCAATTTGTACTTTAAGCTTGAACTCAGACTTTTGTTTACCTGATACAAAAAGGAGCTCATCTATGTGAATCATTTTCCTAATATATTCTTGAGAAAATATCCTCAAAGGAACATATTTGGGCAGCTTGTATGGTGCAAGCTCACAACCATGTATTCTTATCTCAGTGTAGTTCTAGTATAAATACCAGTCACCAGTTTTGGTTTGTTCACTTAAGTGTAAGATCCTTTTAATTTCATTCCTGATCCTGGGCTCTATCTAACTATTAAGGAGTTGTACCACTAGATGTATAAATGCATCCACAAATTCTGCAAATGGTGAGGTGGTAGAAGTTGCCCTGACCATTTTTGTCTAGTGAATCATTGATTGATTCACTCCTTTTTCATCCTGCTTGCTAATTTTGATTGGTAACAGATCACCCTGTTGGAAAAGAAGCATGTAGACAATTACAGAGATGTAATTGAACACTCCCTGCGCATTGAAGTTCATGAATTGTTCATGTATATTATCCACCAAGAATTGGCTATAATTATACATGAATGTTGGTTGTTGGTATTTATTAAAGATGGATAAGAAACCAATGATAACCTCATCAACAAATTGGTCATCAGGGTATCCTAACAAATAGGAAAGCAAGGAAATGCAATGTCAGGAGGCCTCAAGAAACATGGCAAATGAATAAGGTGGATTTCTTTTGGGAAATTTTGCATCCTCAAGCAAAAAGATTTCGAATATTTGGGCTCTTTGTGGGAAGTTTACCTTATGGTATAGATCCATAAGTGTTGTTGGTGAAAATTGAGTCAAAGAGTCAATTTTAGGAATTAAGAGCATTTCATTTATGGTTTGAGCAAAAATGGTTATCAGAATGTCTCCATTCTGAGCCATGACTACCCTTTTCACAGGATCATACTTAGCTTGACACTTGGTAATAAGGTCAAGGAATTCATGTGTCTTTGGGAAACTATAGAAAGGTAACAGGGACTCCCAAAACCTAATCAGATCTTATTGGTTGATATAATTCTGTTTAAGCCACAAGTTTAGTTCATAAAAATCAAACTCCCACTTGGCTTATGCAACTTTGAATAGTGAATCGACAATCGGGATGTGGTCAAGGTAACAGTACTTTCCTCTGTGGTTTTATTCTTGGTTTTTGCTTTTGGGGCCATGGTGGCAGACAGGAAGAAAAATGGTTATAAGTGACAGACTAAGCAAAAGGCAAGAAGATCTACAACATTGTAAACCTACAAACAATTGAAAATAATGAGAAGAAAATGACAAAAAGGTTGGTTTCATTTTATTTATAAGATGCGGGAAGGGGTAACGGTTTTGTTCATAACTGTAGTAACTTTTAATGCAAGGGAGTGAGACTGCAACGGATGGATACAACAGGTATGCCAAATGTGGAAATAAGTGTGTAAGGAGGTAACGAATGGGAAGAATAGGTAACGGATATGTGAGGTGTCATCTCAGGATTAGTGAATGGATAACGACTTTTTGGCAGGGTGAAAGTGTCTTTGGAAAAGGAAAATCGTGAGTGCTTTGCAAAGGGGGGGGGGGGTAGTGAGCGGAGGGGGAGCAGAGTGATGTGGCGGTGACACGTAAGGACAGGACGTCCACCATGGAAACTGTTTTGCGGACTGCGCCCCCCCCCCCGGTCACGTTAACAAGAAATGATGGAGGGGGGTGTGAAATCTCTCCCCGTCATTGATCTAAGCAGGGAGTAGACTAATTGTTGGATCATGCATTCTTTTTACAAAAGTCGACAAGACCTTTTTGTCGTTTATGATTTGGGTCAAATCAAGCTTGTGCATTATAATATAATTGAAATGCCAAAGTTTATAATCAATAATTAATCCTGATTAAGTAATTAATCATATTAACACAATTTTGACATTTTTCTGATATGGTGCATTTGGACTTGCAGCCTTTGCATTTATTTTTGTATAAAAATGAAGCCTTTGTTTTCTTTTTCTTCCCTAACATTTTATTTTTCTTTTGCCTTCTTTATTTAGGGAAACTAACTCCTATCATTTTATTGATATGGATGCCTATAAAATATCAAATTGTCCTAACATTTTGATTTTTCTTTCTTTTGCATCCATATCCTAACTTATCATTTTAAAATCATTTTTTAACTAATATACTAACTTATCAAAACCAAATTATGTTACAACACTTAACATGTGGCTTTGTCTAGGGATTAACATTATAATGTACTAACTATTCATAGATGGGGGAATAAGAAAGTAACATGGGGTAATAAGAAAGTAACATGGGGTAAAAGGGACCCAGGGGGGTAGAAGAAGCCTACAAAGGTGAGGCCACCAACATTGGCATTAAGGCATAGATTTGTTGTTATGTTGACACCATACATAGATTGGATGGCCCCAGGGGAGTGATTACTATAAGAGGACCATAATATGCGTTGAGAAATGTATAGTATTTAAACACTCTAGGGTTAATGTTAATAAATAGGAAATGGTTTGGTTCTTATTCAAATAAAGGACAAGACTACCAAGATTTAGTTGAGGCTTAGGATTGTGATAAGTAAGTTAATAAGTGGAAAAAATCTTCCCATTTTGAGGGAAGCTTATCGTATGGAAAACTGAAGAGGCAATCACCTTCATAGCATCCATGAAGCTATGACCCGCGAGAGTGATATAGTCCATATGGGAATCTATAGCCTCAACATTGAGAAGCACTTAATTCCCTACCAATTGGATAATTTTGATATAACTACTTTGGCTTGGAAGGTCAATCATCATATGCACAAAGGGTAATTGTAAATGGAATAAGCTCAATGGAACATATCATCTTCCAAACTTGGGTATACATCATGCATGTGGGTTCACCTTCATCAATGATACATCAATGGATATGGCATTCTTAATCATGACTAGAGGTTTAATGGCAATAGAAGGGGGTAGATGAGGTTTAAGTTGTCAATATAAAATATGATCATCATGTTATCTAAAGGATCAAGAGCACCCAAAGTATATAGTAAATTATTTCGTTGCAAAGGATAATTGTAAAGGAATCCTATAGATGACATAGTTGTATGGGGCTAAGCTAGATCGTCTACTATATAGTATTATTGGGAAGCCCACACATTACAGATGTGGGACTTCTACCATTAAGTAACCTTTGGAGCCATGGATAGAAGATAAAATCTAGGTTAGGAAATATAAAAAGGTACATTAGTGGTTGGAGGAGGATTACTTGAGTCAATAGGAGGTCTTCAAGGGGCATACCATACTAATGTGATCAGGTAGAAAAGTGAGTATAGATTGAAGCCATGTAGATAATGTAGTAGGTACCATATCCAAAAAGGTTGGACCTAGAATTTAAACAAGAAGGAAGAGCTTGTGGTTTGGATACAAATCCTTGTGTCAAAATGGGGTTTTACAACTCAGTAGGTTGTGATAATGAAGGTTGGTTGCGTTGGTTGGTAGGATAATTAGTTGTAGCACAAGATTTGTTATTTTCTTCCTTCAAGTAAAGAAACTCACATAGAAATGGACAACCATGGGTCCATTGTCCATATAAACCAAAAATAAATCAAGGTTTATTAGTTTGAAGTTATTCTTCCCCTATTTAGGTTGGGGATTATTTCCTTGACCTTGGTTTGTCATATTCTAGTTTCCCCCAACAATGGTATTGGCTTGTTGGTTTTGGTTCCTTGGTTCCCTTGGTTTTTAGATTGTCGATGTAGTTTCCCTACCACTTATTTTTCTTTTTGTTATTGGTATTTTGATTGAGGGGGTTGAGTACATTCTATTAAGAATACACTTTCCCTTTAAGAAGAGGTGTGGAATAACCAACATTAATAGGGGTTTGGGGTATTTTCACTAGAGGAACTAAAGCTACTATCAACTCAATGGAAGGATAATATAGATTCATGAATATCTTAACATAAGAGGAGCTAGTATAAGCATGACCATGCATGTGTTGATTTGCATAGGGTACAACTTACAAGGTGCTAGTACTTGCTCAAGATTAGGAAGGAGAAGAATCTATTGGGGGATTAGGATAATTGTAAGGCATCAAAGGAAACCCAATGGGGGCTTCAAAATAACAATTTTTAACCCCACCATATGAGGTACCATACCCACTAGGTTCATGGGATTAGGATATGGAAATTATGTGACACAAACCCTATCATACCATTAGCTACACAATATTCCCTTGCTACAAAAAAAATAGTTGAGTAACAACTAAGGAAATAAGGAAGAATACTGTATAAGAACCCTAACTAAGCATAGATAAGGTCATGTTGGGCATGGAATCCTCCCAAAGCAAGTTTTGGGGCTCAAAGCCCAAGTTTTGACCGAATTTTGTTGTAAAGCTCAACAAATTGTGAGCGTGGAGCGCGAAAGTATGATAGAGTCACAGGGTTGTCCGCCATAGTTTTTTAATGTAATGTTGACTGGATAGACCTACCCATGGCTCGCGGACCATGGGATTGAATAAATAGATTGAGGCTCTAAGTGTAAAATAGATAAGGATAGAGAAGAGTAACAAGTCTAAGTGATTGAGTAGCGAGTGTAAAGTGTGTCTTTGGGTTGTAGAGTAGGAGAAGGCTCTGCAGCTAAGTGCGCAAAGGCCTAGTAGTCCACAGTTGAGTGTGCGGGCCCCTGCAGCTGAGTGCACAGGGCAGAGTCGAGTCTGTAACCGAGGAAGGAATTAATAAAGAGAAGTTTTATCATAATTCTGTGTATCTGTTCTTGGGTTAATGCATGTTTGATATAATTCGCAAATATATTGTTTATCTACTGCGTTCACCTATATGAATGGTTTATATTGTTAAGTATACTTAAAGCACTCAAGTAAGCAAAGTTAATTAACTAATGTTGGAATACCATTGAGGTCTTGGGTAATAACATAGAGTGTGACGTTCAACCCCTCGACAGGGCTGCGTGAAGGCAGCATATCAAGTTGTGAGGTATCGGAAAGTGCATGTAGCGACTTGCACGCAGGGTCAAACTGCAGACCGCTTGAACTCATCAAACATCTCCAGGGTGCGAAAACGTTCTAGCACCCTCCCATACTACTTTGGGTGAGACCTCAGTCTGTGCTCCGCGGACTGTTGCCGAAAGGGCTAGTAGTACTGGGATTTGTTTGGCTAAATTAACTCTGAACCTGGGTCAGGCCCTAATAAGCCAACAAATGGTTTTGTTGCCGGGAACGGGATCTACATAAGAGATGTCTGATGTTGTACCACTGGAATCCGACAAAGAAAGGAATTGAAGAGTGGTTGGACAGGAAGATTCACGAGTTCACGGCGCAGGAAAACAAGAATCCATGATTATCAAAGGAAGAGTGGTTAGATTGATACTTACATACAGAAATCCATGAAATTTTCTCTACATCCTTCCCCTATGAGTTGTACGAGTGGATCGTGAAGCTAGCCGACAGTCAAGGAAGGTGTAGGCTCAACAAACCTATTGTGTGGACTCCATAGTTGGTGTGTAGACTGGAAGCATCAAAAGATAAGATCACACATTTTGGATCACTGGCTTGATCGAATTATAGGGGGATTTATCACTGAGTTCGCGGTAGACACTTCAGTCAGCTATAGCGAGGCATAATGACATTTCCTCAAAGGACCGCAAGGTAAGTACGTCAAATATTTGAACACTTGGATTAAAATGCTACTGTGTGAAAAGTGAGTTATGTGAATAAATTGATGTTTGGGGCTACGCGAAGTGGGAGGATCTACAAAAATGAAGGTAGTGCAGAACTAGAAACTAGCCCCTTGATTTCACCTCCGCGAGAAAGCGAGGAAGAGCTCGCGAAGGTCTCACCAAGAAGTTCGATCAGTTTGATAAAGCAATGAATTCCACACATACCACTTCCACCTACACCACCGCCAGTTTCACCATCTTCACCCCCCTCTTCGCCCACACCACCTCTGCCACCGCCACAATTAAATATGGCAAGCGCGATAAAATTTCAGGTGTTCAAAGGAGTAGAGAATGAAGATCCAGACCAATTTTGATTCATGGTAAGGGTTGTATGGGAAGCGCAGTGAGTCATAGATGATAATATAAAGAAAGCAACGCTGGTCAGCGCTTTGCAGGATGGCACACTGAATTGGTAAATTAAGCACTCCAATGACAATCCGAACGCAGGGATCGCAGATATCCAAGCTACGCTAAACAAGGAATTTAACAGGCCAAAGTCAGAGACATAGTTGATCATCGTATTTAAGGAGACCGTGATGCTTCCAGGCGAGACCCCCTGGGAGCTGGATCAGATACTGAAGGGTATGATTCATGAAGCCAACATGACCTTGATGGATGGGCAACACCGCATCTAAGGAACGCGTTGTCACAGTAGAAGCTATCCACTTAGGTCGAGTCCCTGGAGATCGCAATGAGATTGCAAGAGACCCCGATACAATATCCTAACCTGGGAGTTCAACAAATCCACGCGCATTTGAAAAACTTGTCTCTTGATATGCAGAGTTTGAAACAAGATAGGATAGCTTGCCCAAAAGTGCGTGAGGAGATATGGTGCATAAAGTGCAAGGGCCAAGGACATGAAAAGGACCATTGTCCAGTCTTTGTGAACTACCTGGCGGGAGGAGGACCAATTCCATTGAGACCATAGGCACAAGTAGGAGAGAGCGCGGCCCCTTCATTATGGTGTGCAATTTGTCAGATCAAAGGGAAGCATGCTACAGATAATTGCCATCTATTACAGAAGTATAGCAGAGTTTCCAGCAGTTTTTCTGTAATTTTTGCAGGTCAGTAAACCACGATGATCGCACCTGTAGAAGTTATGAACTGATGATGGATCAGACTCCTACCTACAGAGTTTAGACCGAAACATGGGCCTTCGATCAAAATGCAAGGATGGCGTGCACTGGATTTCAGGGGCGCGGATGAGGTCGAGGTGGAATGGGACCAGGAAGAGGTCACATACAACTGATATGTTACAATTGTGGAGGATCAGGCCATTATGCCCACAATTGTACAAATCTGACAAGACCATCATGCTTGTATTGTACCTAGTTTGATCATGAGACAAAGGATTGTCCCATGCTGATAGCGAGGTTGCATGACAAAGGAGCACTCCAACCTCCCCCGACTCAGAACCTGCAAATGATGAGATTTGAGCTGCTCAAGGAAGACACGAATGTAAATATCATGCTCCAAAGTGGTATCACGACAGGAGATGACAAAGGCAAGAAGCCCAAAGAGAGTGCCTGGGTCCGCAAGGCTCCAACAAAGGAACTATAATTTGATTTGGAGCGTGTTAAGGAGACATTCATGGAAGCTAAGAAGAGCTTTGCGAAGGCCTCCACTTCAGGTAGTAAAGACAAACTGGAAATGGAAATGGACCCATCAATGCTCACTACCTTTTTGGAGACATGCATGAAGCTGTTGCATGATAGCAAGGCTGTGAAGGGGCTACAGGAACTCATAACTAGATGTGTTGGGACCGCACCAGGAGAACCGCGTGTAGTCTGGAAGCTCAGGAAGCATACAACGCAAACAGGAAGAGAGATGAGATTGACCATGAAGATCGGGGAATATGAAATGGATCAAATGATTTTGGATCTAGGATCAGACGTGAACGTCCTGCCAAAGCAAACATGGGAGCGCATGGGTAGGCTTGTGCTGCAATGGTATCCTATTCAATTGTGAATGGCGAACCAGCAAAAGATCCTACATATGGGAAGATTGCAGGGAATAAAGGTAGATATCAAAGGTGCAAGCGCTCTTGTAGATTTCGAAGTGATAGAGATTTTTTATGACAACAATCCCTATCCCACGCTATTGGGAATAGATTGGTCCACTTACATGAATGGAGTGATAAATCTAAAGAAGCGCAAGATAATTTTTGAGAAAAAGTCACTGCACGTAGTGGTACCTTTAGACCCTGCGGAAGGATCGCACTACACAGAGACGGTGCGTGACTACGATAGCGATGACGATCTCCATTTTATTTACAATATAACCACGCGGGAGCAGGATTTGGTGAATCCAACAGTAGATGGAAAACTCTCGTGGGAGCACGAAAGCTCCTGCACCTCAGATTCGAATGAGGAAATAAAACGATGGCAGAACTAGTTACACGAGGTAACCATGCTCAACTGTAACATGATGACAAGGTCGTTGCGCTACGTGGAAACAGACGTAAGAGATTTTCCTGTGTATGATGAGTTGAGCAAGGTGAATGACTTCCTAAACAAAATAAGTGTCTAAACAACAGTGTTTCAACGCTCTAAAATGGGTACTGTGGGCGTAGATGGTGGGGTACGCATCAAATAAGTTTTTAGGACTAGCGTGAAGCCGAAGGATGATGTGCATGAAGTTTTGGATGCCTCATATGTGGCTAACAGAAAAGTATGATGGAGGGGATGATCCACGTGCACACCTCATGAAATTGACCAAGGTCTATGGGGAAGAGCCACAATCTGAGTGGGTGCACATGTTCTGTCATACCCTAGATATCATACCCATAAATTGGTATACTGAGACAGAGCTCTACCATGGCACGAGCGAATGGGATATCTTACGCAAAGGATTCCTATTAACCTTCACATTTGAGGATCGTTGGTGGGATGTTTTTTATGATGTGCTACAAGTAGTAAAAGCAAATATCTTCAAAATACCCTAGGAGCCAATGGAAGTGCTTCAGCCAAAATGGTGACCCAGCTGAGCTGCACGCTAGAGTGTTACAATGTAAACTTGAGGAGGATGATGAAGATTCATGAAAAATTAATATTCCAGAAAATGAAGGCTATCGCGAGGTTCAAGGACCATCAATTGAAGATCCTAACATTATTGCACCGCTAAAAACGAAGCATGTAAACATTGGGATGGAGGCTGAACCGAAGTATGCAACGCTCAGTGACTATTGGGATGATGCCACAGTGAATAAGGTCGCTAAGTTACTCCGCGAGTACCAAGACTTATTCCCGGCCAAGATTACGAACTTAAAGGGGACGTTGGCGATTTAAGGATGATGAAGATCACCCTAAAACTTGATGTGAAGTTGGTTAAGCAGAGGCCTTACCACTTGAATCTGAAGTACAAGGAAAAGGTCCGTGTAGAAGTAGACAAAATTCTCGTAGTCGGAATTATTGAGCCGATGGAAGAATCTAACTGTGTGAGCCCTATGGTAGTGCAGGAGAAAAAGTAGAAGGGTGAGATAAGAATATGCGTGGACCTCAGGAAGTTCAATGACACTTGTGTACACAACCCATTCCCAACCCCGTTCACAGATGAAGTATTAGAAAATGTCGGTAGGCAAGAAGCATATTCTTTCACCAATGGGTTCTCAGGGTACCACCAGATCAAAATCGTGCCAAAAGACAGGAGAAAGACCACCTTCACCACTGAATGAGGCTGCTTTCAATACAATTTCATGCGTTTGGGTAAAAAAATGTGCCAACCATCTTCTCGCGCATAGTTGTTGTCGCCTTCAATGAATATATCCACAAATTCCTGGAGTTCTAACTGGATGGTTGGACTGTCTTTAGATTGGTTAAGCACGACGTAGCAATCTTACGCTTGATGCTAGACACTTGCCGACGACACCAGATTGCATTGAACCTTAAGAAGTGCATGTTCCTCATTCCCTTTGGGAACCTACTGGGACATGTGGTCTGCAAACAAGGAATAATGGTAGACCCCACGAATATTGCAGTAATTCTGAATTTGGAAGCACCGTGAAGTGTTAAATAGTTGCGCGCTACCTTGGGACACACAGGGTACTATGGGAAGTTCATCAAAAGCTATGCCCAAATCACTGCGCTGATGGAGAAACCATTGAAAAAGGATGTCACATTTTGCTGGAATGATGATTGCATGAAGAGCCTAGATGTCCTAAAGGGGAAATTGGCCTTAGCTCCAATCCTGGTCTTCCCAAAATGGGATGTGGATTTTCATCTCCATGTTGATGCATCATGTATCGCGCTGGGAGCGGTGCTCACACAAGAGGGTGGAGAGGGCTTGCATCACCCTATCGCGTTTGCAAGTCGTATATTGTCCAAATCCGAAAAGAACTATTCCACAACCGAGCTTGAGGGATTGGCTATGGTGTATGCGTTCCAAAAATACCAGCACTATTTGCTAGGAGGACATTTCAAGATGTACACATACCATTTCGTGCTAAAGTACTTGGTCAATAAGCATGTGTTGGGGGGGGCATATGTAGGTGGCTCTTATTGTTCCGAGAATATGACTTTGAGGTCGTGGTAAAACGTGGATGCCTGAATGCAGGAACGGATCACTTTTCGCGCATTGAGATGGACGAGGAAACTACTAGTTTGGAGGAAGGACTACCTAACGCACAGCTCTTTCTTGTGCGCATCGCAGACAGACACTTCGAAGATATAATCCACTTTCTGACAACACGGACTATGCCAAAGGAATACTATGTCCAACAGAAGAAGAAATTAGTGGTGCACGCAACGGATTTTTCTGTCATCACGAGGCACCTATACAAAATGGGAAATGATGAGATATTGTGAAGGTACGTACCTGAATTTGAATGTAGTCAGATCCTCGCAGAAGCACATGGGAGAACTGCAGGAGGACACTATGCAAGATGACCAAATGCACAAAAGATTCTCCCTGCAGGGTTGTGGTGGCCAGCCCTTCATCAGGATTCAAATGCACACTGTAAGGCTTGCGATATATGTCAAAGGACTGGTAAACCATCGCGAAGGGATGAAATTCCTTTGAATCCACAAATGATGTTGCAGCCCTTCGAAAAGTGGGAAATCTACTTTGTGGGACCTATCAAACCCCAGGGAAAAATGGGTGTGTGATACATCATCACCGCGATGAAGTACCTAACGCGCTGGGTGAAAGCGCAACCAATCAAAGACTGCATGGCCGCCATGGCTGCAAAGTTTTTGTTTGAACACGTGTTGACTCAATCTGGCTGTCTGAAAATCTTAATGAGTGATCGCGGTACACATTTCCTGAACGAAATCATCAGCGTGCTCATAGATGAGTTCCAATTGTATCATCAGAAAGGCACATCGTATCACCCACAAGCCAATGGGATAGTAGAAGCATTCAACAAAATACTGGAGACTGCGCTAACCAAAGTGTGCAACACACAGTGAAGCGATTGGGACCTACGCATACCTATAGTACTATGGGCTTATAGGACAACATGCAAGAAATTGATGGGACAAACACCTTTCCTGTTAGTTTATGGCGTGGAAGTTGTCATGCTGATGGAGTATATTGTACCTAGTCTGTGCATAATAGTGCTCACAGGTATGACGAACCACAAAGCTCTGGAAGAAAGACTAGCGCAATTAGAAGAATTTAAGGAGGAATGGTTCTTGGCTAGTTTTTATCAACAAGTACAAAAGCAACATGAAAATTCCTCGCACGATCACCATATTAAGTTGCACACCTTCAAGGTAAATGACTTAGTGTTGTTGTATGACAGTAAGTTTGAAAAATTTCCGAGAAAGTTCAGAATGCATTAGCTAGGACCATACGTGGTTAAGGAGGTCATAGACGAAGGTGCAGTCCAGCTAGTCAAACTAAATGGAGAGCCTTTCCCAGGCAAAGTGAATGGCAACTACTTGAAGCCCTACACAAGTGGCCCAGCTATCTGACTAATTGATGGAAGCACAATCTTCACGCTCCAAGGATCCAGACAAAGGCGCGGGACTATAAACAAATGCAAGGGATATTGGCATATATGCAGAGAAGCAGTTCGAACACAGAGGCCTTGGAACAACGTATGCAGCAGATCCAGCAAGCAGTAGCTCAGTGCGCTACTGACCTCCACGCAATTCGAGAACAGTTGGAGGGACTCCGCGCACAGATCATTGCGCCAACAGAGTGACTCGAGGTCGAGTCACGATGTTTGTGTTGGGGGTTGTTGGGCATGGAATCCCCCCAAAGCATGTTTTGGGGCTCAAAGCTCAAGTTTTGACTGAATCTTGTTGTAATGCTCCACGAATTGCGGGCGCGGGGCACAAAAGTATGATAAAGTTACAGGGTTGCGTGCCCTAGTTTTGTAATGTAATGTTGGCTAGATAAACCTACCCATTGTCCGCGGACCATGGGATTGTATAAATAGAGCGAGGCTCTAAGTGTAAAATAGATAAGGATAGAGAAGAGTAACAAGTCTAAGTGATTAAGTCACGGGTGTCAAGTGTGTCTTTGGGTCGTAGAGTAGGGGAAGGCTCTGCAACTGAGTGCGCAGAGGCCTAGTAGTTTGCAGCTGAGTGCGCAGGGCGGAGTCGAGTATGTAACCAAGGAAGGAATTAATAAAGAGAAGTTTTATCATAATTTTGTGTATCTGTTCTTGGGTTAATGCATGTTTGATATAATTCGCAAATATATTGTTTATACTGCGTACACCTATATGAATCGTTTATATTGTTAAGTATACTTAAAGAACTCAAGTAGGCAAAGTTAATTAACTAATGTTGGAATACCATTGAGGTCTTGGGTAATAACACAGAGTGTGACGTTTAGCCCCTCGGTAGGGTTGCGCGAAGGCAGCATATCAGGCTATGAGGTACGGGAAGTGCGCATAGCAACTTGCGTGCAGGGTCAAACCGCAAACCACTTGAACTCATCAAACATCTCAAAGGTGCGGAAACCTGGTTCTAGCACCCTCTCATACTACTTCAGGTGAGACCTCAGTCTGCGCTCTGCGAACTGTTGCCAAAAGGGCAAGTAGTACCAGGATTTGTTTGGCTAAATTAACTCTGAACCTAGGTCAAGCCCCAATAAGCCAATAGGTCATATTGTTATGTTTTTTGGGTGGCTTCCTCCTCAGTTTTAGGCATGGTCATGGCCACATCCTTGACAATGCAAAGAAGTAATGAATTCAAGAAATAGTTCATTTACCTATCATTGATCTCATCTATACATAAGCTATTTTGTCCACACCTTCATGGATATGATATGTTATATGGTTGGACTTGGGTTGATGAAAATTGATGAAAATATTGATTCCTATCTCATAGTTAATTGGAAGTTGAAACATGGTTTTAAAAACTTTGTTATGTACTCAAAGGTGGCATGGAAGTAGGTTGGTTGATCGATGTACCATTTGGTGGCTACACTCATGAGAATATGTTGGAACAACCTCGGCCTTACTGAGTCTTCTATAATGTTGTTAAGGAACACCAAAGGTGGAAATACATGATATTATTAGAAGGATCGTCTCTAGTATGAACAACAAATTTAGGGATATCTATGGGTAGTTGAGTTGGCATAGTGTGCCAAGTGGCATCATGTCAAATAGGATCATTAATGAGTTTCTTAAAATTAGGGAGATTGACCCCCACCACCTAAGGCAAAGCAAGTAGGTTAACATTAGTTCCTACCATAGTAGAGACTAGCGTGGAAGTCAAGTTGGAGGAGCATGAACTCATTGAAGAAGAGCTTGATTTGGGAATAGCTAAACCTAAATATTTCAGAGAATATGAGGACTCTAAATTTGAAGAAGGGGAACTTTTGTAATTTACAAATGAAAGGAACAAAGGTAGGCAAGGTGGAGAAACCTAAATTCGTGGAGAAGGGAATAGAATATGTACAGGAATAATCAAATGATCAAGGTGGAGGAGCCGGGAGTCATTGAGAAGGAAATAGAATTTGTCGAAGAAAAATCAAAGAATCAAGGCCTTTGAATCTACTAGGGAGTCACCTTGGGGGAGCTATATGCTATAATTTGTGAACACTAATGTCACATAGCACTATGGTAATTTTTATGATCAAGGTTTTCCTCCAAAAGTAGGATTGTTAAAATTTTGATGGTGGAATGGTTTCACCATTTGATTTTGTACACTTTTATTTAATCATTTCCTTAAGCCAATAACCACCATTAGTTTCAAATTCCAATGTGTTTGTTTAGATGAGCAATGGCTAGGGAGTATGATTAAGATTCTAAGAGTTGCTTCCCTAGCACAATGATTTTGACTTTGACCCCTCAATCTTGAAGGGGAGACGAGATTTGTGCATGTATTATATTACTATTATTGCATTTGGTTCATAACCCATAAGTCCATGCAAGTTGTTTTTAGATTTCAAAGGCTCCTAAGTTGTATTTATATCATCCTAGATCCATCTTAACTCTTGATCTACTAAGCATCGATGGGGATCAATTATCTTTTCACTCTAAAAGAGGTTTACACCACAAGATACTTGATCCTTATCAGTTCTTAGTAGATCACGAGTTACGATATATCTATGCTAGATAATTATATTTTCCGTACAATTTGTACATATTATGATATCTACATTTCATATTTCAATGTGTTACACGTTAACACTTTAAATCATTGTGTAAACCAAGGCATGGATTGTTCATGTATGGATCATCTATACTAAAGGGTTAAATTCCCCTCTCCATTTGATGACTATTGATCCCAAATATAGTTTAAAATGGATAAATTTGGTTTTGTAAACCAAAGTTTCATTAATTTTTATGGCCTCATCTAACTATTCTACTTTTTTAGTGTTTGTCCAAAATTCAATGATACAATTGTGTGTGAGATTGTAATTTTTTGTAGTTTAAAATGTGTTTTTAACTATATAAATGGATTCAACCACCTAGAAAATCATCGGAGCACCTGGATTATCCTATTACAGAACTAAAACTTGTGTTTCTAGCAAATTTTTGACAAAACTAATAAAAAAATATGCCTAGAAAAACTCCCAAACTTAAAATAATTAGACTATAACATTCTTTAGTTTTTAGACTCTGTTTTAAATAATTTAACAGAAATCCAAATATAAAAAGAAATGATACATGAACAAATCATCTAAAATAAACATTACATAATATATATATTATATTATATATATATATATATATATATATATATATATATATATATATATAATGATTTATTGATCTTTGTATTAATATTTTAACCTCTCTCTTTCACAACTACTCACACCATGTGTTCTCTTTATGAGGCTTCATCACAATCAACATCTTAATCCAATTTCTATATACATGGGCTTTGCATCTATCTCCTAAACCGATGATCTCATGTCATCTCATTTTTGGATAGTCCATGCACTACTCTCAGCGTATTCTCAGCTTGACCAACAATATAACTCTTTCTTTACCAAGTAATAACTCATTTTACGCCATTAGTTTGGCTTTGATATCATTTTTTAATAATTAAATTGATGCCAAAAGAAAATAATTATAAAGCAGCATGCACATAAACCATGGATACTATGATTTACCCTCAAAACTTAATTAGAAAAAAATCATTCAAGTATAAAATTTGAAAGAGAATTAAGTTGAACTTTAATAAAATGTTTTTATAATATCTCATATAAGTTAGAAACATGTGTTATATTTTAACAGGATATTTAACAAAAACAGTTGTTTATATATTTATTGATAAAGATGAAAACTTTTGGCAATCTGTTTATTATGTTCGTAACATAAAAATTACCAAAATTATCTACATCAGTTATTTACTATGGAAATATTTATACTAAAATATATATTTATCATATAAACTTATGAAATAATTTTGTTGGTCATGTGTTATGAAACCAGCTCACAAAAAGATAGAAAAGATAGTGAATGCCTTAGAATTCAGCCTCTTCGAGGGGGCAACCTCCTTTACATTACACAAATGAATAATTCTTGGATGATACAAATGACAATACCTCCTTTCTATATATAGGAGTCTAAGGGGTCATAATATAATCAAAGCCGACATAATAATAATAATGTAAGGGCACACTAATAACAATAGTGGGCTTCTATTGGGCACAATAGTAACAATATCAGGACTACATGGGTAGTACAATATAATAAGGGGGTTGTACTAATAACAATAAGGGGTTAGACTAGTAGTATAGGGGGCTAGCATTCCCCTCTCCTTCAAAAAGTGTTGTCCTCAACGCTTAAGTAGTTCTTGATGCTTCTGTATAAAATTATTGTCCTCCCATGTGGAATCTTCAGCGTGTAAGTTCTTCCGCTTGATGAGATACTCTAAAATTGATCGATTTCGTAACTGTCAAGTTCTTGTTTCTGTGACTGCTCTAGGTTCCAATGTCATAATTCCTTCCTCTTCAAGTTCTGTCAATATTGTTTGAATTGGGATCTTTTGCAAATTTTGAATGAGTGGCCACACTTCTTCATCCTTCTTCCATTCATCCCTTACTTTTTTTATCCAATCTGGTTGGATAATAGAAATAGCACAAAACAATGCTTTGGCATCCTCATCCTTTCTTAACAGTGCATCTGCAACAAAATTTTGCTCCCCTTTTCTATAGATGATGTCAAAGTCATATCCCAACATATTTGTGACCCATTTTTTATGTTCTTCTAAAGATAATAGTTTTTCTAAAAAGTATTTAAGACTATCATGATCCATTTTTACCTTGAAGTGTCTTCCCATTCGGTAAGGTCGCCATTTCTTAAGTGCATGTAGTATTGCCAACATTTCCTTCTTATAAATAGCTTGCTTGAGATGTAGCAGTAAAAATACCCAATCACCTACATCAAAACATTTTTCACTACGATGTTGATCTACCTGTTGTTTCGTTTGATTTTGCACCAAAGTGGTGTTATCCTTTAAAAGTTGGAGAACTTGTTGTTGATGCTCAACGTGATCTTTCACTACTTGAACCTTTTTCTTCTTGATATGTCCTTCTATCTCTAGAGTTTGAGGAGTGGTAATTTCTTCCAATCCTTTACAAGATATGGTCGGATTAATTTCTTGATGCTTGATGTGATCTTTCACTTCTTGAACATTTTTCTTCTTGATATGTCCTTCTATCTTGTTAGTTTGAGGAGTGCTAATTCTGGCCAATGCATTACAAGATATGGTTGGATTCATTTCTTCTTTCTCGATGTGATCTTTCACTTCTTGAACCTTTTTCTTCTTGATATGTGCTTCTATCTTGACAGTTTGAGGAGTGGTAATTCTTTCCAATGCTTTACAAGATATGGTCAGATTCATTTCTTCTTTCTCTGGGGTTGGGTCCTGGCGCATATCTTCTTCTTTTGATGTTTCTTTATCCTTTTCTTCCTCCTATTCATACTCTATGTGAAATAATTTCTTCTCAGCACACTTATGACCTTTAGTGCATTTGCTATCACAATTGTAACAAAGCCCTTTTTCTCTTTTTTCTTCCAATTGTTGTGGTGTAACCCTTGTAGGTTGTGGAAGGCTAGGAGAAACAACACTTCCATCTTTATAGTTGTGAGGGTTAGACTTCCTTGTTGCCATAATTTTAGTTTCCACTATGTAACAAAGCCCTTTTACTCTTTCCAATTGTTGTGGTGTTGCTCTAAAGAAGCTGTTTCTCTTTGTATCCTCAAAATGTGCTATCATTTCCTCTGTGAAAATTGACCACGTAACAAGTTTTTTATGAGAAAAAAGCCCTTTATACCATAAAAATTGATCCGGTTCTAAATATGAAGATGCAATACATACCTTTTGTAATAGTGGTATGCCATGTAGTTCAAAATATTGCTCCATTTGAAGTATCCAATTTACCGAATCCTTGCCATCAAACTTCCTCATATCGCCTTTTCTTGATTTTAGGAGCTCGATATTGAAATGACTGTAACTATGTAATTTCGGCTCTTCCAGTTTTGAAATTGCGATCTGCAATATCCCTCTGTGTCCTCTTTCCAATGCCACCAGTTTGATTGAATTTAGATTCTACAAGAAAGAGTTATGCACAATCTCCCAAGATGACCTGATTATATACCTTTTAAGAAGAGAAAACTTGTATGAACTACCACGTGTCACTGTTTCGACCTTAGGATTTGAAAAATATACACAAGAAACCACAATCCATCCTCTTTCTGTAAATTCTTATTAAATTTCAATCTGATGCACAAAACAAAAGTTATGACTATTTTCCCCAGGTCACCTATTTGGAATGTAATTCAGGAGTTTACAAAAAGACCAACTTCCTCAGATCATATCTACGGAAATATTGTGTGAAAAGCTCTGAAATTTGGATCCAAAGTGTAGCGCAATTTCTTCTCAAATGGGTTTGTTTTGTAGCATCTGAAATTTTGCAGAAAAAAATTTATAGTGCAAATTCCATGATGACCTGTTTGGAGCAGCGAAACCCTAGAATTCAAAGCTCTGATACCAAATGTTATGAAACCAACTCACAAAAAGATAAAAAAGATAGATGAACGCCTTATAAATAAGCCTCTTCGAGGGGGAAACCTCCTTTACATTACACAAATGAACAATTCTTGAATGATACAAATGCAAATACCTTATTTCTATATATAGGAGTCTAAGGGGTCATAATGTAATCAGAGGGGACATAACAATAATAAATAATAACAATAGTGGGATTTTATGGGGCACAATAGTAACAATATGGGGACTACATGGGTACAACAATATAATAAGGGGGTTGTACTAATAACAATAAGGGTTACACTAGTAGTAAGGAATATAAAAAAATATTGGGTCCGGTCGCATCGGCACAGCGCATATATATATATATATATATATAAAATATATTATATATTAATATATTATTATATATAATATTATATATAATATTAATATATATAATACTATATATTATATCTGTGTGTGTGTGTGTGGCCCCACTTTGTCGTATGCCTTCAATGCGATATTGTGATGCGATTGATCGCAATCGTGTATTACATGGGCCCAGGGTCTGTCCATATGGCATCGCTGATTGCAATCTGCCGATATCAGCGATCGGCATATCGCTCGGCCTGCTCCTTATGTTATACATGCATGTGCCTTCCTCCGACCGGATTTGTTGCAGATTGGCAATCAGGGGTGCTTCCCCCTTTTCCACTTAAATCCACTATTTTACCCTAGTCCGATGCAATATCCCTTTTGAAGGGTTTTTTGCCATTTTTTAAAAAGATTTTGGCTCTTTTTCTATGGAATAAAGGGCATCTTATTTGAGCGAGAACTTCTGCATCCTAGGTCCATTTTTTCCCATTCAAGTTGAAACAAATTCAGAATGAGATGATCTTTGTAATGTGGCTAGTTCTAGGAACTTCCTTGGACTTTCATTTTTCCTCTATGAGGAACACTTAGACTTAGGAGTCTATCCAAAATCCATTTTGGATCATTGAGAAAGTTTGAGACCATATTGTCTCGAGTCTCCATGGGAAGGATACTCCATTTTCAATGTGGAAGACATTGAAGGACCTCTACGAGAATAGTAGTGACTAGAGGAAATTGGCACTTAAGGATAAGCTTTGAGGAATCAAGATGGAGAAGGGTGATACTATTTCCACATATCTGAACAAGCTCACCACCTACAGAGATGAGCTTAATAGTGTGGGAATAACTACTGCTAATGATGATATGGTGAGCCTCACTCTCCTCGGCCTTCCAAAGAACTGGAATAGCTACCAGGACTCTGTGAATGAAAGGGAGAAACTGCCAGCTTGGGAACGACTATGTGATGAGCCCCAAAATTGGTAACTTGTTGGGCCCATTTGGCCTAATTATCCTTGATCAGTCCTTGTTCAAATCCTTCATTTTCTATAGTTTATGCATTATTTTCAGTATGTTTATGTCATTTGTACGAATAAGGGAAGTCACTTTTCCTAGGTGGTTAACACGTGCTTATTTCAGGTTTTTTGACACATATTGGAGAAAAGTCAAAGAAATCATGGGCTATAAGATAGCCAAGCCTAAGGTGAAGATTTGAAGGGGGTTTGCCTATGGCATTAAATAACCCTTCCTCGGGATCTTCACCCCCAACTCCGAGCTCCAAAGACCACCAAACCGAATCTAGAAGGCAGCCAAGCAGAATTTAGAAGGGACTGTTTAACTCATAGTTTGACAGTCGAGTTCCACAGATTGAGGAGGCCAGCTAGGTCCCTCGTGATGTATAAATGTTGAGGCCTCATCCTTCGTAAGGGACTTTTGAAACTATTGTGTATTTTGCACCTAAGTGCTGCCAGTCCTATTTTGTTCTTTTGTAGCCATTTTTGGCATGACTCTTATGATTATTTTCAGATAATCAGAATCAGTTTGGTTTCCTATCAAATCTTAGTTTTTCATAGGAGCCATAGCTCTCAGGGTTGGGCCCAACCTAAGAGCATAGGGCCTCCTTTTTGTACTGTTACTTTTCCTTTACGTACCATTGTTTTCCTTTATACATTTGAACATATTTCTGTTATGTATATTTCGTTATGTTGCTTAAATAGATCACTATTTATGAATGACATTGCTTTAGGTGCTTTGGTAGGATAATAACAGAAAAACCTCCAAGAAAAGGGACAACCACACTCCTAGTTTCACCTCATCCTTATTGGATTAGGGGCTGGAATTGAGGAAACAGTGCTGCCTTAACAAAAACACTAGTTTGCTTGACCATGCAATCCTTAGTGTATTGTTTTTCATTAGCAGAGATTAGTCATGGGTTTGGACATCTGAAATGTTTCTTTGCATAGTTGATGTACAAGGTTTTCTTCCCAAATAAAGTTGTTGTTCATTTATGTTGATTGATGGTTAGACTAGATTAGTTCAAGATTTGATCATTTGTAAGCCCTTGTTGATTTGATCAAGGTACACCGTGCAGGGCATCTCCTCCATTCTTTCATCCACCCAAAGTATCATCTGAGCCACCTGTTCTGTCTCTTAGCTAAGTTTCTCGTTTCCCATCTATCCTTTTTGTCCACGTAACCCTACCTCCTTGCTCATCATTGCCTTAGCCTTCTTTAAGCAAAGTCAGCTTTCTACACCTCTCCACCACTCCATCCACCAGTCCTTAGGCCATTTTTATACCCATATCCTACCTCCAGATCCATCCATGCACCTTCCCTCACTCATCCATCCCCTAAAAACCAATTTCCAAACATCCTGTAGAAATTCTGAAACATCCTGTAGAACCC